>BHFT01021553.1:0-17557 GCA_004320025.1 Laticauda laticaudata
TTCTTTTCCGTTCTGTTTATGCAAATTTTTGCCCCTTTTGAGAGCGGATAAGAACGGATGGAGCCACCCCAGGATTTTTGGCCGTCTGCTGTGTCCTTTTACATACGTTTTGCATCCGTCGGGCGATGTGACCTAGCCTTTAGATAGTTGACATGCTGAATGTATCTTGGCAGCTCTTGGCTTAAGTTAGCACTATTGATATCTCCAAACAGAATGGGCATCTGGATATCTCGGTTCAGCCCACAGAATCTGGCCAGCTACAGTTTGTAAAGCATTATTTTAAGTTTGGGGTGGAAGATAAATTGCAGCTTTTTATAAATGAGGAGAACTTTTGTGGAGAATAAAACGGTTTGCAATTGATAGTGTCTCTAAGTCCACATCACAAAATATCTCCTCTCTGAAATCTGAAATCCTGGGATATGCAAGTTGCTATCATCAGTAGAATTGTTTAGCCAGGTTTCAGTGAAGCTGAATTCACAATCAGGGTTGCATCTGTTTAAAAGAAGTTATTCATTCATCTTTTCAGTGAGTGAACGTACCAGTCCAGTAGTGGGATTCAATTTTTTTTACTACCGGTTCTGAGGACGTGGCTTGGTGGGCGTGGCAGGGAAAGGACACTGAAAAATCCCCATTCCCTCCCCACTCCACTAACCTGCTTTCCAGCTTTGTTCTCCTGTGCAGGGCAATGAAAGGAGACAGCTGGGACTCAATGGGAGGCAGAGAAGAGATGGGGTTGGCAGGGCCAGCTGGAGGGAGTCAGTTCTCCCAACTACTCAACATTTCTGCTACCGGTTCTTGAGAACTGGTCAGAACTAGCTGAAGACCACCTCTGGGCTTCAGAGAAATCTCAGTGTCAGGATTCCTGACATTCCCTTGCGTTTTTGGATTTAGCTTGATGTGGGATAGTTTCCCAGCTGAAACTGTGGTTGTTACTCAGTGTGTTTGGAGATTAAAGAGTTATTTAGATAACTCAGATATTTCAGAGAGCTTTAATTGGTTTGTGTGCTACAGTGATGTTGCATGTTCTAATGGTGTGTTGATGGTTTCTTAAGGCCCTGTCACACTGCCCAACAGATGCAAAACGGACACAACGGATGAGCAAAATGTTCCATCTGTTGTTATCCGCCTACACAGGGCATCTCAAAGGGGCAAAAATTTGCATAACAAGAAGCAAGGATAAACGTGACAGCAGGGAGGATCCCGCCACCCGCGCCGCCGGATGGACAGCGGATGCGGAACGGCGGCCTCACCGAGGATGGAAGCAGACTCGGCGCCAGCGCATGGCACATCCGCCAGAGGCTTCTCCGCGCCGCCGGCTCAGCAAAGCGGATGGAAACGGAGAGCGGATGCAGAGCGGCAATGAACACAGAGGATGAAGTGGATAGCAAGAGCAGGCCACAAGCCTAGCACGATCCGCACCACAGCGCGGAAGCTAAACGAGCTGCCCCCCTGGCATTAATTGGCTTCACGCGGGGGGGATCATTGTGCAAGCCCCAGATATAAAGGAAGAAGTCGCACGTGGCCAGCATTCGCGCAGGAAAGACTCTGCTGGAAGGGTAACATGAGTCTAGCTGCCTGCTGGCTGCTGCTGCAAGCCTTGGCTGCAGCTGTCACTCCCAGCCCCCACTCCTAGCTCTGCAACCCTCCCCTGCAGACTTGCATCGTCTGCTGCTGCAGCTTGCCTGCCGCTGCCTTCCAGCTCTGCACCAATCTATATGCATGCCAGCCTTGGTGCCTGCTCGCGCTCTCGCACAGCCCTTGTCATGCCTGCCTACAGCCTGACTGCCAAAGGTATCTGCAGCCTTCCATGCAGCCTTCCTGCAGCTGGTGCCTGCCTGCCTGCAGGCTTCACTGCAGGCTTCTGCAGGGCTTCTGAACAGCTTTACTAGCCGAGACAGACAACCCCACAACAATGGGGAAGAAGCAAAGTCTCAGCAAAATCTGCTGCCATCCCTGGAAGCCACGGGACAGGCGCCAACTCCCCGCCCCCCTGTCCTGACCTGACTCTCAGACACAATCAGGGGCTTCATGCTGCTGGGGCTTGAGCTCTATCTGGTGCTCAGAGTTCTGCTGTAAGCTAGCTTCCTGGCAAGCGGTAGCCTTCTGCTGCACTACTTCCTGCGCTGCTGATGTCTGCTCGTCCTGCTTCGTGCTCCTCGACTTGCTCGTCCCCTGCTCGTGCTCCTGAGAACTACTGCTTGTAGTGCTCCGTATGCTCGTGCTGCCTGGTCTGGCTCATCACTGTTCATGCGCTCGTGTACCTTAAGGTGCTAGCTGTGCTATGCTGGTGACTGCTCAGAGATGGCTGCTGGTGTGGGCTGATGACTGCTAGCTAGCATGCATAGCTGATCGAATGATGGATGATGATCCTCCGCTGCTGCTGATGCTGCTGATGAGATTTATAGAATAACTGACTGGTGAATGATGATAGATGAATGAATAAGATGATGGTGATGAATGATGATGCATGATTCCTGCTGGATGATAGCTGTGCTGGTGAGTCAGGTGGAGGAGAGCCTACCACCAGGGGAGACCGATCTGATGAGGGCCGCATCTGGTCCTAAGGCAAAGGGAGAAGAGGGCGTATGCGCGGATGGGAGAGGAGGCCAGATACTTCATTGAGGATGGAGACACGAGATAGAGATAGCTGGAGTAGGCTGAGAGAGAATGACGTATCTGTGGCCGAAGGACACCGGCTGTCAGGGACACCAAAGCGGAAGCAGGCTGCTTGGAGACCTAGAAGGGCCGGAGATTGGGGTTTACACTTCGGAGGTGCTACTCCGGTTGGTGAAGATAACAATCATACACTGGCTACGCACGGAAGCTGCACCTCAAGATCTGGACAGGCCACAGTAAAGCTGACGGACAGAGAGACCACGTCGATGGCAGGTGCAGCTTCCTGGAGGATGAGATCGTACACCCCCAACCACCGAAGAGACCAACCAGGAGCCCTCTGTCTACGACTCTCTCTCCGCGCAGGCCTGCTGAGACCCAGTACTCTTCTGGAAGAGAGTCCAGTCCCTGTTGGACCAGGCAGGTTTGTGGAGCGTCCAACCGGCGGGAACCCGCGGAAGCTGCTGTAACTGGTGGTGGAGGATGTGGAGGCTACCCTGTTGGCGGTGGGAGAGAGGAGACTCGAGGTCACAAGTTGTAGCTGCATCCACCCCCCCCAGCTCACCAATCAAGAAAGGCAGAGAGCCAGACAGCAGGAGGCAGAAGCCACACGAATAAGATCACTGCATGGCACAGCATAACACGGCATCCATCACGGACCCAGACATGAGATCTTCTCCATTGATCATCACAGGTGAAGAAGGAGGTCTGAGATTTGCATGAGAGAAGAACATACAGTACACAGAGAAGGAGAATAAGTCCACACACCGAAGATACACGCAGGATCACGGCCGCATGTGAGCGCTCACTGGTCCACACCGATCCTCATCTCAAACCGCAAAGCCTATCCTTCACCTATTGTCAACCGGCTGCAGGGACATGGAGGATCCAGTACAGGTGGTGAGGACGGATCACGGAGCTGCCTTCACAACCTCAGCTCAGAGGAACCTCTCAAACCCAGTCACGGTATATGATCCTCACAACCCAGGTGTAATCCTCCATACCAAGGCTTACCACAGCCCTCACCATACCAGGGCTTCACGGACCAGGAAGGTCACAGCACAGGAGCAGCAGCCTTCCAGTCCAGGCAAACCAGGCTCATGCAGGTGACAACGTTGCACCAGTTCACTGATGCACCGATGCCAGCCACGCAATTGATGCACGATGACAAGCGATGCACACCCACACACGTGCACCCTGATGCAGTCTACCCAGCTACAGACCAGACAGGCCCCACTAACACTGTTGCTTACTCACCACAGACAGCCAAGCCAAGCCTCAGTAATCATGTCATCAGTACTGGGGCTGAAACAATAGACATGAGGCAAGGACTCTCAGCATCACGGGTCTGAGCCAGCTGTCTGCGATAAAGCTTATCTATCAACACAATGGGTCATCACCGTGTTGTCCTTCTCAGGACAGGACACACCGAGTGGTGCTTCAAGACAGCTCCTGCAGCAGCATCCCACCTCACAGCACTGAATCTTCACGACCTGAGACTGAGGCAAACACCATCAAGTGACCAAGAGGAGTCCCAGAGACTGGGTAGCTGAGCTACTGAGAGTTTATTTGGACACTTGACTTGGGTCATATTTTGTTTTACAGCTTGTTATTGAATAAATTTATCTTTGCTTTCACACACTATGCTTCATTTCTTTTTTTTCTAAAGTCTGGTGGAACTTTTAGAAATGGATTTAAGCCTTTAGCATGCTTGACTTGGGATGGTTAAGCATAGCAAGTGGGCATGGGAGGGATACGTGTGGGATGAGTATAGCTGTGGGATGGGCAGGGGACAGTCCTTTGGGATCGGGTCAATAGCTGTGGATAGGGATAAAACGGATAACGCAGTGGGAAGGAATACAGGCTCAAGTGCAAGACATCAGTCGGGACTGTATGAGTCACGTCCTGGTAGCACACCTATGGCCGCTTTTTGATCAATCTAATTCGTAAATACAAATAATACATCCCACCATGTCACACACACAACTCTTTATTAAAGCCTGTTCATTAGTAGTCCGCACATAAGCTACATGGCCCAATATCATCACTGTCATGAACAGGACTGAAGGAAGCTCCATTAATCATCTATCATCCTGTCCTTGCACTCCCACTGCTCAAGATGTGGGAGTTTGCAGCAAGTGCTCTACAGAAGAGGTTGCGCTGCTTTCCCTTCACGTCAAGCTTTGTTGGGGCCGTTGCACATACTCAGTGTCTATCAGGGTTTTCGCCTAGCTTCCATTCCCAGGCTCATGTCCCCAATTGCCCGTTGCCCTGGAAGGTCCCACAAGCCTGTTCTGCAGACTGGGTAGCAGGGTGCACATGAGATTGTGCAGATGCAGCAAGCTTCACAATCCTCCTACAGTCTCTTGGGCGATGCTGCATGTGGTGAGAAGTACCTAGAAACCTGTTGGCCAGATGCCAAAGGCGTTCTCCACCACCAGCATTGCCTGGACAATACCTGTAGTTGAAGATCCTCTTTCACAGGTGAGAGCAATCTGAGAAGTGTAGGGTTCATGAGGTGGTTGTGAGGGAGAAGGCAATCTATCTCCCAGTGAAGGTAGGGTACATCTTGCGTGTCGTTGGACGGGGTTACTGGATTCTGGAAAGCCCATGTGAGGTTGCCGTTCTAGCCTCTCTAGAAGGTCATGGCATTGTTACCTGGGCATTGAACTGAGCCGCTGCTGAAGCATCGATGTAATGATTTTGTAGTCAGCATCGACCATAGGAAAGAGGACGATGCTGAAGAAGCCTTGTAGTTGAATATGTGGAAGCACAACTTGGGTGTGCTACTTGCAGGCACACGTGCTTCTCCCATTCTAATGGCTCAATGGTGTGGGGGAAAGTTCCACCTATTCTGGTACCACTGCTCTGCAACTTTCTTCATCACTTCATCAGTGGAGGGGCACTGTGGAAGCTCATGCAGGTTTTTTGATCATGGCTGCCCACTTTCTGACCACCCATGCTTGATGGTGTGTGTGGGCTACCCTCCAGCCATACTGCATAGTCACGCTGTAGGTGGTGCCTGAGGCCAAGGGGCGCAGAGTGAGTGTTGTGAAAGTTGGTGTTTTGCCTTGGTCAACTGGGTGCAGGTGCTGCCACTTCGTCAACATGGCTGGAGGCATCCTATGAAGTTTCTGGAATGCGAAGTATTTCGTTCTGAGCTCCACCATCAGCTTTGTGTCAGCCGTACTGCTGCTCTCTCCGATCCATCTTCGGGACCAGACGCTTATTGGCCACCGGCTCTTTTTCTCCCGTAGTAAGGTTCACAGAGCCTGTAGATGCTTTCACAGCTGTTGCAGAAGGATGGTCGGCTGCCAAAATAGGACTTTGTTATGATGCACGGATGGAGCATGACTAGACTGCTGATGGAAGAAGGAAGTCAGAATGAGGGCTGCAGAGGTCTGCACCGGCAGGGCTTGCTTTCTGAGAAGTGAGATCAAGATTGTTTGTTCCCCTTTTTATTGGACAGTATCGTGTCCTTTGCATCCTCTAGCATTCCTCTATCAGCACCTGTAGACATCCTTAATATTCAGAGATAGGTCCCCTCTGCGAACTGTTTGTTTCCATTTTAAACGACTCTTGTTTTCTGCTTGGCATCCGTTCTGCAGTCCTTCTGTGTCCGTTCCGCTTCCTTCCTGCCGTTGAGCGGATGCGAGTTGCGGATGCGCAGCGGATGCCTAGCGGATGATAGCGGATGCGTAAAAGATGCAGAACGGATTGCCTAGCGGATGCAGAATGGGACGAATGGATACATTTTCCGCACAAAAGTTTTGGGCAGCTCAAAACTTTCTGTAGTGGACTGGAAACGTTCAATAAACGGATGCTGGACGGATAGAGAGGAAGAAAACGGAGGCATGAGTTGCGTAACCAACGGATGCAAGCTTTTTGGCCTATGTTACATCCTCTTTGCATCCGTTGGTGCAGTGTGACAGGGGCTTTAGATGTTTTTGATGTTGGAGTGTCATATATATCCCATTTCCACCCAACTAGGGAACATCATCAATGCTGCCTGAATTGGTTCATTTTGGATTTGGTTCATATATATATTTTTGGCACCGGGAGTCCTCAATGAATGAAAACACACAAGAGAAAAATTCAGAGCGTCATCTGCACTTGGATTAGAGTTTATTGATTAGTTACACCACTTGGAAAAGAAAGCCTGACACACAGGATTGTCCTGTGGGTCAGCAGGCTGATCTTGTAGTAGTCAGGGAGATTCTAGCTTCCAAACTTCAAGGTGTTTCCAGCTGTATTCAAACAAGACTCATCTTGCACAGATAGGGCTGTTCGACGTCACAAAACTGGTCATTCCAATGTTTATAGTCTAGAAGAAATCAAATAATTGTTGAGGCTTTTCTTGCAAATGTTTTTGGATCGCTCATCATGTGTACCGAAGAAAATGAGGGTTTGTTGTTGTTTTTTTGTCACAAAGGAATAACTTTCTTGAATAGGAACAATTCAAGATATGGAATATATTGGAATATGTATATGGAATACATGGAAAGTATATGGAATATATTTCCAAATACATCTTTGACACTGTAGTTTACAGGTAGTCCTCAATTTACAAGTGTTCACTTAGTGACCATTGAAAAGTTACAACAGCACTGAAAAAAATTATTTATAACTGATTTTGACACAATCCTTATGCCATTCTCCTGATAATGTAATCCAAATTTATGCATTTGGTACCTGGCATGTATTTATGACTCTTTTAGTGTCCTGTGGATATGTGATCCCTTTTGTGACCTCCTGACAAGTAAAGTAAATGGGAAAGCCAGATTCGCTTAATAACCATGTTCCTAACTTAACATCTGCAGCGATTCACTTAACAACCATGGTAAGAAAGGTCATAAAATAGATCAGTGGTCGTCAACCAGTGAGCCAGGGACCACTGGTGGGCCGTGAGAAAATTTTGATGGTCCAAAGAGAAATGTTCCCCCCACCCCCGCAAAGCAATTAAACCAGGCTGTGTGGGAACACAAGGCTGCGCCACCCACATGGCCCCACGGGAACACAAGGCTTGTGCCGCTTGCATTGTGAACAACACGAAGAAGTGAGGGGAGGGGGGAAAGGGCAGAGGGGAGGTGTTCCATCCGGAAAAGAAGCACGAGAGACCGGGTTCCAACTAACAACTCTTTATTCGGTTAACAGCAACAGTAATGGAACATGGCTCAAGCCACGGCAGCCCTTTTTATAGAGGCTTGCCTGCTGGCTTGTAGCCAATGACATTAGTTTAATCTTGCCGCCTTTGAGCGGTTTCTTGGATTGGTTCCTAATGAAGCAGTCCACTACTGGCCTTTCTGGCCAACCAGAAGTGACTACTTGGAAGCTTCCAAGTCATACAGAACAGGGGGACTTGTCCCACTAGCCCCACACATCTCACCTGGCAACCGGGCTGCTTCTTTTTGCTTCTTTCTTCTTCTGCTTTTGGCTGCACGCAAGGAAAGCAGCCAAAGTCTTTCTTTCCCTCCCCCAAACTCCACCAGAAATGAGTCTTTGGGACCCTGCAAGGCCTCCTGCTCCAACAGGCTGCAAAGACTCATTTCTGGCAGAGTTTGGGGGAGAGAAAGAAAGACTTCTGCTGCTTCTGCTGCTTTCCTTGCATGAAGCCAAAAGTCTCTCCCCCTCTCTCTCCCCCCAAGAACGGAGCTGGAGACAGTATCCTGGGATCCCAAATAAAGAACGCTCGATCGGTAGGAAAATGGGGTGGAGGATTTTCCTGCAGAATTTTTTGGGGATTTTCCCAGGGTCTCTGGTTTAAAATGATGAGTTTGGTGATCCCTGAGGTCCAAAAGGTTAGTGACCCCTGAAATAGAGTAAAACTCAGTTAACTGCCTTGCTTAGCAACATAAATTTTGGGTTCATCTGTGGTCATAAATCAAGGAGTACCTTTATGTTGAATTATTTCCACTGAATTCATAAACTGCAATATTTTATTGACTGGACATTTTTATAAAAAGTTTAATATGAATAATTACACTGGTAATTAAATAATTGCCTGCTGCTTGACTCAATGCAATCTAAGCCTTACAGGATCTGAATAGGCCAAGTGTAATGCAGCAACAAGATGATTTCAAATGTTTCTTAGGATATACTGAAACCTATATAATTTCAGTTCATGATACCTAGACACACTTAGGTCCTTGGTTTTAAGCATTTATATTTTGGGAAAGAGAAGAATTTGAAAAAAAAAATGAAATGCCCAAATAATACTTGATAAAAAGACAAAAGATCCCATTGACTAATAATGATGCTGTAGAAAATTTAAAAAGCTGATTGGAGAAAAAAAAATCAAAAGAATATTCCAGTTTCACTGGGTTGCAGGAAAAACTCACTAAAATTCAGGGTCCCTGATTTTTCAGACTGCTCTTCCAGAATGCTAGATTTTTCCATTGATGTCTAGATGGAGGTTTAGATTTCCAGAAGTATTTTTTTAAAAAAATTAAAAGCCCCACCAATATTTTTTAATGGTACTGATTAATATCTACATATTATCCTAAGGGTGCTTTTTCCAAAAGGCAACTGGACTTTCTGAGGGGGTGTGTGTGTTTCCTTGAAGATGAGCTTCTTCAGTTCTAGAAGTTGGAACTTGGAGTCCACAAGTCATTGTTTCCCACCTCTGCTCTCCTGGATGGGTGCATACACTCTTTGTGACTCATTAGTGATAGAAATGGTCCCTATGTGTACATAAATTTCTAAATAGGATTGAATCAGAAATGAAGTCCCTGGGTTGTGTGAATGCAGTTTCTGACTTTATGCATATTGGTTGTGAAGGATTGGAAGATTGTGCTTGTTCACATGTCTGGAGAACACATGAGATGTCTTGAGAAGTCTGACATAGTAGAGCAGAAAACCTTCTCCTTACCGGTGGCATATAGCTCAACACAATTCTGCCTCCGTTTGCAGTTGGAAGGTTGATTGACTGCCCAAGGAATGTACTCTCCCCTGGAGTGGTCTTGCCATCTGAATCGTGTCTGTAGAGAAAGCACAGAGGTGGCATCTCTCCAAGTGTTTTTCTGAATCTTGCAGAAATCAGGATATTTCATCTCAACTATACTTCTCAACAGCAGAAGGGTCAAATGTAAGAAGGATCAAGCTTTCCTAGGGGACAACCGCTTAAGTATAAGCCAGCAGTGTTTTTCAGCTGCCGAAAGAAACCAAGAGAGGCTCAAGATCAGAAAAGGTGATAGCATTGCTTAATACTGCACTAGTGAGGCCACACTTAGAATACTTAGAATCCAGTTCTGGCCACCCCCATACAAAAAACATGTTGAGACTCTGGAAAGACTACAGAGAAGAGCAACAAAGATTAGAGGGCTGAAGGTTGAGACATATGATTTAACAGTTGCAGGAAGTGAGCATGTCTAGTCTAATGAAGAGAAGGATTAGGGGTGGCATTACAGCAGACTTCCAACATTTGAGGGGCTGCCACAGAGCAGAGGGGACTATCTACTCTTCAAAGCCTCTGAAGTAGGACAAGAAGTAATGGGTGGAAGATCATCAAAGAGTGATTCAGCCTAGTGTGAGATTTTCTGACAGTGAGGACAATTAATCAGTGGAACGGCTTGCCTTCAGAGGTTTTTTTGCTCCATTGCTGGAGGCTTTCCAATATAGACTGGAGAACCAGTTGACCTTGGTGGTATAGGGCTTCTACTCTGAGCAGATGGTTGGACTAGAAGACCTCTGAGATCCCTTCCAGCCCTAGTATATTCTACTTTCCATTCTCAAACATGAGAGAATAAATTCAGGTTCAGGTGATTACATGCATTTATTCATACCTATTTCCTGTATTCTTACTCATATTTATACTTATACCTATTGTTACATATTAACATACTTGTAATACCCTAAACTGATTGGCTGAAACAAACTGCACAGTGATTGGCCGAGACGCACGACGGTGATTGGTTCGTAAGGAATCTTCCGTGATTGGACGAACTGATAGCGGGAAATTCAGAAAGCTGTCATTGGGTGAGAGCCGGCGGCTAGCTCTATAAGAAGAGCTGCAGCGGCTCGCTGAAGGCTACACAGATCTATACCTTGAATAAAGAGCTGAAGTTACGCTGGTCTCCTGTCTCCTGATTTCCCGCGCTTCTACACCTATTATCTTGTGATTGACAAATCAAACAAATAAATAAAATAAATTTTACCACTCCTATCCATGACCTTAACAAAGCTTGGTGGGTTACTCCAATCATGATTTGTGTGAGGAAACTTTGCATAGCACAGAGAAGTTGTGGAAGAAGAAATTAAAAATCCCTTCCTTAAACTCCTGGGCCTTGAAACGAAATCCTGAAGCCCAACACTGTCCCATTGTGCCCTCCCACCGTCAGAAATCTTTAAAAGGGCTGCATCCTTTCAATAAATTAAAACCATCGGATTAAAATCCATTACATCCCTTAGATACCAGCTGCTTTTTCATAAAATGGATCTACTGATGGGGTGACAGAAGTTGTACAGTGTCAAAACTATCTCATCGAGGAGAAATCCAACCTAGAATTAAGGACAAATTTCATGACAGTGAGAACAACTGATTGGTGGAACTGCTTCCCTACAGAAGTTGTGGATGCTCCATCACTGTAAGTTTTTAAGAAGATGTTGGATAACCATTAGTCTGAAGTGGTGTAGGGTTTCCTGCCTAGGCAGGGGGGTTGGGCTAGAAGACCTCCAAGGTCCCTTCCAAATCTGGATCAAGTTATTTCAGGGCTAGAAGCTGGAATGGGACATATAGGCATGGACCCTTGGCTGCACCCCGTCCTCCAGCCACTCACTTCAGCCATTTATCTTTTTTCCTCCATTGACCCTTCCCTGGCCATACTCCACGGCCAAAGGGCCCCTGGCCCTCAGCCCCTCGTCCTTTGCCCCTGCCTCTTGCATAAGCAGCCCCAGTCAAGTGGAGGGGGGCAATTTGTGATTGGCTGTGGAAAGATACAGCACATCATTGCAACGGCCATCGGAGAGGGGGCACCAGACAATTGGCGGCAGCATGCAAAAGCAATTGCAGAGAAGTGAGGGAGGGAGCAGAGGTGGTCTTCAGCCAGTTTAGATCAGCTCTGGAGAACCAGTAGCGGAAATTTTGAGTTGTTCAGAGAACCAGCAAATACCGCCTCTGGCTGGCCCCGCCAACCCCACCTCTCCTCTGCCTCCCATCAAGTCCCAGCTGATCAGCTGGGTCTCCTTTGGTTTCCCTGCACAGGAGAATGGACCTGGAAAGCAGGTTAGTGGGGAGGGGAGGGAAGGTGGATTTTGCAGTAACCTTCCCCTGCCACGCCCACCAACCCAAGTTATGCCCACCAAGCCCACCACTGAGTAGGGGGGTGAGCTGGGCAACTAGCAGCAGTGGTGGCAGCATGCAGAAGTGGTGGTGCCAGACAAGTAGCAGAGGCTTTTGAGTAATAACTACAGGTTGCCACCACTGCTGGTTGCCTGGTGGACCTGACAGTCTGCACAATGGCCCACTGCCCCCTTCCACAATGGCCCACAGCCAGCCATTGATCACTCCCCCATTGGCTGGCCGCTTCTTGTCCTGTCCAGCCAAAGGCCCAGGTCAAAGGACGTCTGGGTGAATGGGCAGGGACAAAAGTCGAGGGGCAGAGGAGCCCCTTGGCCATGGAGCGTGGTTGGGACCAGCAGAGGAGGTGGCAAAGAAGCCACGGTCAGTGGTGGATGCCTAAATGTCCTAAACCCCTAGGACAGGGATGTCAAACTCAATTCCTTTTTTTTTTTTTATAATTTATGCTTTATTTACAGTTTCCTTTCACACCATACATATTTTGTGGGCAGCATATTGACTGGGTCAATGTCCTTTTTAAACAATGCTAACAGTGGTAATACAAATAAGTATATATAATCCTAAACTTCCAAAAGTACTGTTCTCTCTTTTTAGTTCTTTTTCATTTTTTCCATTAATTCATTTAAACATAAATAATATTTCTTTTCACCTTGTATTTATTATCCCCTATTAAGTCACTTATATTTAATATTTAAAAAATTACTCATAATTTTAATACCCTAAATATCTAGAACTACTAACCAAACCAAATATTAACAAAATTTAGTCAATCCCGGGATTATGTTTCAAAATCCCCACAATTTCTAATTCTTAAAAGTTTTAAATTCACAATACAGTTTTAACACACTGCTAATAAAACAATTAAATTACCTAATCCTAAATTTCTACCTTCTACCATTAGCTTATTTTTAAATATAATAAATTCTATTATCTATTAGTATGTATGCTACTATTTTCCCTATTTATATTTTTTACTTTTCCATTTTATTTATATATTTTATCGCTATCCATTGTCTCTTTAAGCTTTTTGGAGTTCCATCATCTATTAACTTTTTAATGACTTTTTCTTTCTCTCTCTTTGAATTTTATAACTTTTTAAAGCGTTTTTATACCCACACAGTATTCCTTTCTGGTTGTCCTTTATCTCTTTCTCTGCAACTTTTGAATACCTATCCATAAGTCTTCCATTTTTTTAAAAAGAGATTTTTAGTTTTTTTTCCTCTGAATTTTTTTTTTAAAGATTTTTCTTTTTTCGTTCTCTGTTCTATTACAAACTTTTAAGGCAGGTGTCGCCAACCTTTTGGACCTCAGGGACCACCAAACTCATAATTTCAAATCCCATGGACCAATAAATAAATAAAATAGTCACAGGACGGGGCCTTGGGTCACCCTGGAGCAGCTGCTCCAGTCCATGGCAGGCTGGTGCACCCAGCTGGAGGAGCAGCTGCTCTGCGGTGACCAAAGAGCCAGTCCTGTGACTCCTGTAGCTCTGGAATGTGGGACCGACATTTCCTCCAACATCAGCAAGCCACCCCGGGGCGGATTTCCCTCCCTGCCCTTGGTCTTACCTTCCAGGTCCAGCTCACGTGGCTCTACTTAAGGTAAGGTTTGCACTCAGTCAAAGGGTGGGGGCCAGTGGGTGGGCAGGCCATGTGGGTGGCACAGCCTTGTGTTCCCGTGCAGCCTGGATTAATTGCTTTGGGGGGGGACATTTTTCTGCAGACCACCAAAATTTTCTCATGGACCACCAGTGGTCCCCAGCCCGCTGATTGGCAACCACTGTTTTAAGGAGTTGTCTATTTGATTCCTACTTATCAATCTTTTCTTTTCATTATCTTTGCCTCCTTGCACCTCATTTTGATTGTTCGCTTCCACTGTTTCTTCTAATTTCTCAACTCAATTTCAATGAGGGAAGCATTAGGGCTGTGATTGACCTCAGGAGTGGCTGGGTGTGGCCAACAGCTTGACATCATTCTCCAAACTGCTGGTCTGTTTCCTTTTTGCATTGGCTAGACCGGGCTGAAGCGACGTTGGCCTGATCTTTCCTCTTTGCACTGGGTAGACCAGGACAGCCCTGCAGGCCAGATCCGACCATATTGTGGGCTTTCCGGCCACAAGGGGAAAACTCTTGTTTTCCCAGAAAGGAAGACACGTAGAAGAGAAAGCCACAGAGGTCTGGAAATACTTCCAAAATATCCCACTTCACTTAAGGGCCTTCTTTCCAGTCATAGCTGTTGATCAGCATCCAAACACAGGTGATGTTGATGAAAGTTTCTAGTGTTGAGACTGTGTGAATTGGGACACACAGGTGCCCTGGGTGGTAGACAAAACTATGGTAGAGGTTCTGGGACTGTGACCAGAAGTTGTTGAAAAGCTTGATATCATTGGATGAGAGGAATGATACAGGATATCATGTTTTTGTAATTTCCTCTATCGTTACCTCTTGCACAAATCAGTGTGTGTTTCCTTACTTATATCTAAATGATTCCTAGAAGCCTTATGAGGAGTACCAAAGGAATCTATCTGCTCAGATACTGAATAAACGTGTTCATTTTGGAGAGAGATGGGATCTGTCCAATTTGTCCATTCCAGGCTCATTCTTAGAGAGTGGTTGTGTAAATAGCCAAGGTTCACTTCTTAACGG
The DNA here is from genome assembly GCA_004320025.1 of Laticauda laticaudata. NCBI lineage: Eukaryota > Metazoa > Chordata > Lepidosauria > Squamata > Elapidae > Laticauda > Laticauda laticaudata. Next base: position 14,553 of record BHFT01021553.1, read on the forward strand.
TCAAAGTTTCACTGAGATCCACAAGCTTAATGTTTTGAAAAAGCTCTTTCAAGGAAACTTACCCCCCGACATATAAGATTTGCTATCATGCTGTGTAGTTAGTTTACTTGATTGTGCATTGAGCAGAGCCTTGCGACATGATGAAAATCAAACACCATCTTCAGTGCACATGTGGACCATGAAAATGAACACAGGACACATCCCTTCACACTCCAGCACATTAAAATTGAAAACACCTGGATGACTGAGTCATTAATATTGCAGCTATCAGTAATAATTCAACAAGGAGCTTACTGGCCTGGGGTAGAAGCTGTTTTTTTTCAGACCTATTTTGACATTGTTTTTATATATTATCCTGTTCCATGCTGCCAGATGGCCAATTAGTTCACTAAAAAAAGGGTGTGTCCAGGATGAGATGGATTGGAGAGAATGTTTTTGAACTTTCTTAAGCAGCAGGAACTCTAAAGCTCTTCAAAGCAGGGAGAGAGGGCAACAATGATCTCTGGCAATGGATATGGAACTCTTTGGAGTGGCTTCCCTAGCTCTCATGTGGCAACTGGCAAATCATATAGACGGCTGCAATAAGTTAAAATACTACTCTATTAGGTGCAGACGTAGGAAGGTCACTAGAGTTTCCATTTGGTTGTCTGTTCTCTTGAGAAGTCCCCAGTAGTATCTAAACTTGGCTGGGGCCCGTTTTTGCCCAGGGGCGCAACTGTAGCCCCGCCAGGTCAGGTCCTTCTTGTAGCGGAAACCCAGACAACTTAAAAATCTGTCGCACTTGCTCCACTCGGTTCTCGATTGGATAAGCAGGGCTGGGATATTTGATTGTTCTTCTATATAGTCCACTATCAGCTCCTTGGTCTTAATGGTGTTGAGGACCAAGTTATTTTCTCCCCACCATGAAAGCTACTGGTCCACCTCATCTCGGTAGGCAGACTCATCCCCCCCAGAGATGAGTCCCACCACTATTGTATCATTTGGAAATTTAGTAATAGTATTACTTTACTGTTGTAAAGTCCTGGTTGAATTGTGCCATGATGTAAATCCACTGACAAATTGGTCTATTCTTGTCACCTCCTCTCTTCTCCTGCCAAGCTTTTCATTGTCCTCAGAGGTACCACTCAGTCCCTTCCCGCTCTGAGGCCAACACAAGTTCTACTCACCCTCCCGCCTGGGAGTTTGTACAATCCAATCCAGATTCTAAAATTCTCTGCATAGTTCATGAGTAGAGCAGAAGATAAAAATGCCATTTCTCGTTCACTGTGGATGGAGGCGAGGTGGCCATCTTTGCCATAGGTAATGCATTCTGACTGGGAGACACCAAACAGACAGAGGTTAGGGCTTTCAGCTTTAGATGCTGTCCCTGTCCTTTAGAGCAGGAGTAGCCAAACTTGGCCACTTTAAGACTTGCAGACTTCAACTCTCAAAATTCCCCAGAATTCTGGGGATTGAAGTCCGCAAGTCTTCAAGTGGCCATGTTTGGAGAGCCTTGCTTTAGAGCCCTCTGTCAGTTTCACAAGTCTATCCCTGTCCTTCCTGCTGATTCCCCAACTCCATCATCCAGCACCCATCTCCATGACATCTAAACTCTATAGCAGGGGTTGCCAACCAGTGGGCCAGGGACCACTAGTGGTCTGTGAAAAAAATTTGGTGGTCCGCAGAGAAGGGTCCCCCCAAAGCAACTAATCTAAGAAGAGACCGAGGTTCTTGTCAATGATGGATTAGAGACCGCAATCGTGCATGGCTTTGTTCCATGCTTACCCTGTTGGAGGGGTCCTTAAAGGACTGGATCCATCTAACCCAGCTCGTAGGGGTGGGGGAAGAGGGGGAGACCACCAGCTAGGTTGAAGGGAGCTGCATCTCTCCTCCCTGGCTTGGTAAACTCCCCTAGGAGACAGAGAGAAGTAGCAGTCTTTAATGGCTGCCCGAAGACAAGAAGCTGCTGGGATACATGTTTTGTGCTGGAGAGTGAAAGTGGTGAGTGGCGTGTAACTGGATAAAAGACTTTGAACATTCTTTTTGAAAACCGAAAAAAGAGGAAAGTGGAAGAGTGGTAGCGGCAAACGAGAAATAAGAGGGTAATATAAGGTAAAGAAAAAAACCAGAAATAAAAGAATTATATATAATTAGAGACTAAATTTGGAACAATATACAGAATTGAACATTAATCAGGCATAAGATAAAATGCTGGACTTATTTGGAATTGATAAAATTTAAGATTAATACTACGGAAAAGTGATTTAAAATAAAAGAATTCTAAGAAGAAAGTGAAAAAAAGCACCACCTAAGAGGTAAAGATTTCCTTCTTTTATGTTTCTATGGAAAATTATTGATTGTATAAACAAGATCCCCAGAAGCTGATGAAAAAGAAGGGGGGAATTACAGTAAAATACAAAAGAATGCGATACTTTGGGATTGTTGGAGGTTGATTTTGACAAGAAAACAGAAGAAAGAGAAAGTGAGATAAATGGATACTTTTGACAAGGACTATAACAGAAAAACTTGAACTTTAATAAAATAAAGAATAACTTAATAAACCAAAGAAATGAAAGAAATAAGCAAAGAATTTAAGTCGGACCTCCACTGTGAGAGAGATGTTTAAAGAAAATATGAGACTGGTGGAGATCATGCTGAGTAAAGTAATGGCATCACAGCTCGCAGAAGAACAAAGGAAGCTCAGAGAGGACGAATTAAAAGAGGAAAATTACAGCCTTGATGAATATGAGCAACAAGGACTATTGTCAAAAGTTATAAAAGGACTTAAAACAGAGACATTGACAACAAAGACAGCAAATAAAACAGATAAGACACCCAAGATCAAGAAGAACAAGGAATATACAAGAAGAAACTCCAAAAAAAGAGAACCCACAGACGAACTCAACACAGAAGCCTGATGATGGCAGATGAGATTCTGCTGAAACGTTGCTATATGTGCTGTTCAGCTTCCTTCGGGTATTATCCCACGTCATTGTAGTGCTTTTAAAGTTGTAGCAACGTTTCAG
>BHFT01021554.1:0-10397 GCA_004320025.1 Laticauda laticaudata
TACACTGAACTAAGCCAGTCATTTTGAAATAAAATAAAATCACAATCTCAAGTGCACTAACCCTCAATGTATTATTGGTATTTTTGGTTTAACGGCACGTGGGCTGTTTATCTTTCTCCTTTGTACTCACCCTCTGCCTTCTCACAAGCAGCCAGCAGCTCCTCCCACCAACCTCTTGGAATTTGAAATGCAATGGGAGCAATGTTGTTTGTCCTTGCTTTCATTTTGGAGATTAGCATTTTGACTTATATACCACTTCATAGTGCTTTACAGTCCTCTCTAAGGATTGCCCCAACAACCAGGTCCTCATTTTACCCACCTCGGAAGTATGGCAGGCTGAGTCAACCTTGAGCCTGGTGAGATTCGAACTGCTGGCAGCTGGCAGTCAGCAGAAATAGCCTGCGGTACTGCATTCTAACCACTACGCCACTATGGCTCTTGTTAAATGTATATGATTGTAGCCTATAGGTTTTTAACTTAAATTGCCTTAAATTTAAGTTGTGGGTACTCTATCACTGGAAGCTGACTGGATATGCATTTATCAGAAATATTCTCTTGTGAGAACAGTGGGTTAGATTAGATGACCTCAAGGTCCCTTCTATATCAGTTACTGTTGCAAACCCAGAATTCTGTAAATCCCTCTACCATCTCCCTCTGGGTGCCTGGCTGGAGACTCTTAAGCTAATTGGTGACAAGTGATTTTTTTTTTTGAAGCAACTGCAATAGGAGAGTTCTGTAAATTACCATCCCACCCTCTTCTGGGTAGCTGTCTGAAAAAGCTTGAGCTGACTAACAGCAAATGTTATTTTTTTAAAGCAACTGTAAACAGAGAGCTCTGCCAGCCTGCTTGGGAGCAATTTAGTTCCTCAGCTGAAGGCTGCACTGGAAATAGCTGATGGTCAGACCGGCAGGAAAGCCTCTCAGTTCAGTTAACAATGACAGAAATCAATTAATGAATCAGAGGAAATAGTCAGGTCTTCGTTCATTTAATGATCCATTTGATTGAAGTAATGAATTTGATTTTAAACATTCGTAAAATTGAGTCTGGTTTATTTGACAAATTTTTGACTTTCGAACCTAATTGGCAGGTTCCATTAGGTTCTTATCTTGAGGACTACCTATAGTGTTACTGATGCTATTAATACTAGTAATATATACTTTTTGTCATTCTGGAATTGGAAATCCTTCAGTTTATATGAAGAATTGGAATCACTAGAGTCTCCTTAATATTCTTCATCAGATGCTTTCACTCTGAGAAAATTCTTGAAAAGATGAAGGCTGGTTAGTGGCTCATGTTTGTCCTTTCCAAGGAAAACAATTAAGTCATATTTGAAAATAGACAAAGTGGTCAGTTCTTTTTTCTTTTTAACAAAAATGTTCCATATACCCACAGACATGGGTTTTCTCAAAAGCTACTTCTCTTCTAAAGGGCTTCCTGACCTAAACCTGTGATCTAAAGATAACTGTGTAAATGTAATTTCCTCATTCTCCTCCAGGATCTAAGTTTCTATTACAGATGTACTTCGTAATTCTGAATCCAAGTAAGCATTTATTAGCAGCACTATAATACAAGTAAGCTAGAGAACAACTGGGTTGGTGGGTATGAAAGCAAAAGATAGAAAGCAAAAGATAGGTCTTACATTACTGGTCTCCTTATCCTCCAAACACCAAACTTCTTGACCATATCTTTTACCCTTCCCAAATTTTTCAGAATATTTCCCAAACCAGTTTTAAAGCATTAAGACTTTAAGCAGCAACTCTAGGCATGAATACTTTCTTTTCAAAATATTGAATAATCATTACTGAATAATTATGAGTATCTCTGAATATTCAAGAGGGTCTGTATACTGTGAAAGCAATTTTAGTATGGTGGTTGCAAGGAGCAAGGGCCCTGATGGAGTTTTTAGAGTTGATTCATAGAAGGATTCTCACCCTTGTAACAGAAAAGTGTGTGTCCAGCATTGTGGAATCTCTTAAAGACATACACTGGGTGGGAAACCATGAACTGTCAGACTGGAATCCAGCTGACTCAGTTTCAGCACTTTTTGTATATCAAATCCCAATGAGCACTTTAACTTTCCCTTTCCTCCCTACCATACAAAGGTACTTGATTGTCAAGAGCAGGAAGAAGATAAAGTGTAGAAACAAAGAACAGTATCTAAAATGCGCTCTCTCCAGGGACATAATGAATGTAGACATACATGCCATAAATGAAGGCAAATATGTGCCCCAGGATAATGTTGCAAAATCCAATATGGGTTAGTTACTTGGATCAGAAGTTTACTCTTCCAAGCTTTCAGACTCATGCTGGAGCCAATCTTCAGGGAACTGGAGCCCAAAGCACATCTTCTATATATATATAAAAGCAAAATACCACTCACGCCTCATCACAAAATCTCTCGAACCATAAAGCATACAAATCTTGAAATTTGCCACATATGTTCCTCTTGGCTTCTAGGTGCTCACTAAGAAAGGATTTTTCTAAATGACCATCAGAGCATTAGTATTTTGAATGTTATTATTAACACGCTCTGATACTAAGGAGTTCTACTTCCCCTGCCCACTTGAAAAGAAATTTGTTCCAAATGCAAAACACAAGCAGAGGAGAGGAGTTTTAGTTTCACAGTACCAAGCAGCTTTAGTATAGAATAGTTGAACTAAGCCATGACCAGGCTACTTGCCGTCTCCTTGCTCACACAGCAAATACTGTTTCAGTTTCCAAACAGCCCTCAACTCTCACACACTGACAAGATGCTAGCCAGATGAATACCGATGGATGCTGGTAAGCAGAGGCAGATTCCCCCCACCCTTATTTTCCTCCCCAAAAATTAAGCCCAACCACATAGCTTTGTAGCAAAGCATGGGTATTGAGCTAGTATTCCAATAAAGATAAATTCCCTTGGGAGTGGGCTCCAGCATGAGTTTGAAAGCTCTGGTCCTGGAGACCGATTCAAATTAGATTTTGCATGCATGCCATATCTCAACCTACAAATACAAGTCAGGCATTGTAAGAAGAGATAAGAAGCTTCAACCAAAAGAAACAAGGAGAGTCATAATGACTTTCTAAATACTACAGGGAAGAAGGAAAGATGCTAGTGGGATGTGATAATCATGTCTGATGAATTCATTCAAATGTAGAGAAACAATACTTGGACACTTAGAAATAGAAAGACTGAAAATATTTCAGATAATCTGCTACTTAAAAGAGGAATCCAGTTTTTAATATTGTTTTCACTTTTCAGTGATGATGAGCTGTGTCAGGTCTTCCTTCGACAGAATGCCTGGGAAATGTTTAAGAAAGATCTATTGAAACTTGTGATGGAGCCCAAACTCATGAAGATGGTACATCCTCCACATCCATGCCCTACAGCTGAAGTCTACGATTCCTGGAGTTTGAATCAAGAAGGAATTTTGGATCTTTCTTCTTTGTGTTACAGAATACCACGGCCGCCACCTAAACTCAAATATGTTCCTATTCAGTTAACCCAAACAAGAGAAAGTCTACCAGTTATTCTACCAAAGCTGATTCATGGCATCTCAGTTGTGCGTCCCAATTTGGATGGTGCATTTTAATAGCATCAGGGTATAGATGCATAAGTCAGCCATGTAGGTACAGTTGTAAAAGACTGTAGGATGATAATACTACTTGCGTGTTTATGGCTATTTGTACATAAATATGTATTTAATTGTCAAAGACTACATTTCTTTTTATAATTGACACAATGATTACTGAATCTAGTCCATTTCATTTTTTCTGATATTGCAGGGAAATGAATTTCTTTTTCAAGGTAGGTTTTCCCATGAATATATATATATATGCACCAGTAAATACATGTTTTGTGTTTAGTGCTGAAATGTTTACACATTTATTTTTATTTATTAAATGTTTATGCCAGCCATCTCTGCGAAAAGGTAACTCTGGGTGGCTTAATGTACAAAAAAGCTACACAATATCTAGCTCTTCCTCTACAGGCTGATCTGAATCTCACCATTGTTGAAATATTCTGCAAATTTCATATTAACATAACATGCTTGGTTGAATAAGCATCACTTATTTTTCAACATAAGACTGAAAAGGAAACATATACTCCAACCTTTTAAGATTGAAAGTTTTATAATCAAATAGCAATATAAACTGCACTGGTTCTAATTTAAAGTGCTTCACAGTCTTTGGAAAGTCGAGAGACCAGAAATGGAGATGTGGCTTTCCAGATCTCCTTAGGCTTTCATTTCTGCAGTGTTACATAATGAATGCTACAATGTGGAATATTGTGCTTTTAAGAAGATTTGTCTTGGTGTAAATACTCTCAGTATACAAGGGAAACTCAAAAAATTAGAATATTGTGCAAAAGTTCATTTATTTCAGTAATGCAACTTAAAAGGTGAAACTAATATACTTAAAAAAGTGAAACATAATATATGAGATAGACTCATTATATGCAAAGCAAGTAGTTCGGGCCGTGATTTTGTCATAATTGAGATAATTAATGGCTTTACAGTCATGGAAAAACCCCCAAATCCCACAATCTCAGAAAATTAGAATATTATATGCAATTCAATAAAACAAGGATTGTACATAGAAACAATTATCGGACCTTGAAAAGTATAAGGCATGCAGATTACGCAGTACTGGTTTTGCGGCCCTTTTGCAGCAGTTACTGCCTCAGTGTGGCATGGAATGGGGAAGCTATTCAGCCTGTGTCACTGCTAGGTGCTTATGGAAGACCAGGATGCTTCAATAGTGGCCTTCAGCTCTCTGAATTGTTCTTGGTTCTGGCATGTCTCTCATTCTTTCTCTTGGCAATGGACCCATTAGATTCATCGATGGGGTTTCAGGTCAGGCAAAGTTTTGCTAGGCCAAGTCAAGCACCAGTAATCCCAACAGTCATTAACCAGGTTTTGGTGCTTTGGCAGTGTGGGGCAGGTGCCCAAGTCCTGCTGAAAATGAGGTCGGCATCCCCCATAAAAACTCCATCTGCGGGAAGGAAGCAATGAATGCTCTACAAATTCTTCCCATGGTAGACGGCTGCATTGACCCTGGACTTAATGCAACAGCCACAGTGGACCAATCACCAGCAGAATGACATGGTTCCGCCAAATCAACAAGGACTGTGAAGACTTCAACCCCTGGAACTTTCAAGCTGTGTGTGTCTCTCCATTCTATTCTTTCCAGACTCTGGGTCCTTGGTTTTCAAATGAATTGCAAAAGTTTGCTTCTCATCAGGAAAAGAAGGACTCTTGACCACTGAGCAACAGACCAGTTTCTATTTTTTCTTCATCCCAGGTAAGACGCTTCTTGATATTGTTGTTTTCAGGTAGCGGCTGACAAGAGGGAATACAACATTTTGAAGGCCCATGTCCAGGATCCATCTGTGGTAGTATGGCTTTTGATGCACTGACTCCAGCCTCAGGTCCACTCCTTGTGAAAGTCCCCAACACTTTTGTTGGCCTTTTCCTGACAATCCGTTTCCAGGCTGCGGGCATCCCTGATGCTTGTGCACCTTTTTCTTCACAGTTTTCCCTTGTCCACTACTTTCTATTTAATTGTGCTTTTGATACAGCACTTTGGGAACATCCAACATGGTTTTGCAATTCCCTTTTTGAGCTTTCCTCCTTGTGGAGGATGTCAATGATGTTTTCTGCCACAACTGTCAGGTCAGCAGTCTTTTCCACAATGTGATGTCCTACTGAACCAGACTTGAGATATTTAAAGGCTCAGGAAACCTTTGCAGGCTGTTATGGCAATTTAGCTGATTAGAGTGAGACACTTTGAGCCTGGAATATTATTGAACCTTTTTCAAAAACCCCCCAAATATTCTAATTTTTCTGAGATTGTGAATTTGGGTTTTTCATGAACTTGAAGCCATAATTTCATCTCAATTATGGACCACATCCACAGCTTGAATTTCTTACTTTGCATGTAATGAGATCTATCTCATGATTAGGTTCAGCTTTTAAGTTGCCATTACTGAAAATAAATGAACTTGTTGCACGAATATTCTAAATTTTTGAGTTTCACTGGATACATAAAGAAAAGATATATTCGTTCGAGTTGAGAATGACACTAATAATTAGGTCATAGGATACAATAAGCAATCAAAATCATTCTTAGGAAACAGTCAATATAAAATTGGTTAAGCATACAAGCAACAAAGTTTACAACCAGCTCACAGTTGGCGAGGGGATTGGGTGATAAGGAGCTGATTAGACAGATTTAACAGTAAACGATTAGTGCAGACTTTGTAATAGTGAACAGTGTTGAGGGAAATTATTTGTTTAGCAGAGGGATGGCTTTCGGGAAAAAAACCGTTCTTGTGTCTAGTTGTTCTTGGTGTGCAATGCTCCATAGCATTGTTTTGAGGGAAGGAGTTGAAAACAGTTTATGTGCTGGGATGTTGAGGGGGTCTGTAAATAGTTTCCAAACAACCCTCTTTTTGACTCGTGCAGTAACAGCGTTCCTCGACTGAAGACAGGTTTTGGTAGTGATTGTTTTTTCGGAGTCCCAATTACTCTCTGAAGTTCTTGTGTCTGTTCTGTTAGGTTGCAGAACTAAATGAAGACAGTCCTATAGGTACAGATTGACAGTTAGACTCAAGGATTCCTCTGAATGAACTGAATCAGCAGCTCCTTGGGCTGTTTTTGAACCTTTTCTTGAGTTGGCCGGAAAAGAACATTCTTTATTGTTGCTTTTTTGATGACACATTTTTGATGTTAGCTGTCCATTTTTAGTCATGTGATATAGTAGAACTTAGAAATTTGAAGGTCTCTACTATTAATATGGTGTTGTATAATTATGTGTAAGAGTGGTTAATATGAAGGTGTTCTTCTAAAAGTCTACCACCATTTCTTAACAGTTTTTGAGTGTGTTCAGTTCCAGACTGTTCCAGTTACACCACGAGCAAGTGGTATAACCTCGGTCTGTATGCAGATTCGTCATTTTGAATTGAATGAGACCAATCATTGTTGTGTCATTAGCAAACTTCAGTATTTTTAAACAGATGGATCATTTGAGATGCAGTCATTGGTATATAGGGAGAAGAGGAAAGTTAGAGAAAGCACCACAGCCTGGGGGGGGGGGTTTCTTGCTATTATGCAGGTATCAGATGTGATTCTGCCTAAGCTTCACCTGCTGCTTCCTGCCTGTTAGGAGCTTCATGATCCATTTACAAGTATGTTTTAGGTACCGCTAGTTGATTTAATTTACTTAGAAGAAAGGTCTGGACTGATGGTATTGATGCTGAAACTGAAGTCTGCAAAGAGAGACCCTTGCCTTGGTATTTGGAGATTCAAGGATGTTGTAGGAAGGTAATGCAGACCATTGTTAACAGCATCATCTGTCGATCTATATTTTCTTGGTATGCAAACTGCATGGGATCTAACCGTGGATCCGTGATGGTTTTCAGGTGGGACAGCACAGGCCTTTCAAAGATTTTCATAACTACCGATGTTAGAGCAACTGGTCTATAGTCATTCAGTTCCTTGATGGAGTGCGTCTTTGGCACTGGGATGATATTAGAATATACTATAGTACTTGAAGCAGGAAGGAGAGTTGAAGCCAGCAGATGCCCATTAGACAGTTACTTTTAATTAGTCTGATTCACTTATATATTTCTAGGTGCTTTCTGAAGTACTTTCAATCACTTTACATTTCACTGATTGCTATGTGTGCTTAGCTCTCTTCCTATGACTAAAAAGACATGCTTGTCATCTGAAGTGACTGGGAACCTCAGATCTAAGGTAGAGCCTTGGAATGGTGCTGGCCTAATGAAAGCTACTCAGTGTCAAAAGTGAGCATACTCTGGCCTCACTTCCAATCTCTGATATCCTGCTCATAGCAGAAATAATAATAATTGGCAAAAGTGGCTCTAACGCTTCAATTCAATCTGATTGTTTGCAGGTCCCAACAAAAATAAAATTATCTTCAGGGTTTTTTGCATTTTGCTTACAAAGAGGCAGATGCGATTTATAACCTGTTCCTGTTGACACAGAAGGCAGATAAACAAATAGTAGATGCTTTTCCTGTGTATTTTGACCCTAGAAGAACATAATTTTTGAAAGGCATTTTTAAAATATTAGGATTCAAGGAATAGAGATTATGTTGACTGTATGCCAAAAGATTGTCTAAAACATATGAATTTAGAGAATGGCCTGTGTTTTTTATAAAGGACAAGATTGTGATGTATCAATTTTTTTGCACTATAAGACACTCCAGATCATAACACACACCTAGCTTTTGGGGAGAAAAACAAGAAAACAAATTCTGCCTCTGCCTCCCAGCAATTTGCCTCCTTGTAGGAAACAGCAAACAGCCTGGTCAGCTTCACCGCAAACTGATTTAGCACAAGCAGCTGATTGGCAGTTGGATTAGCTTCCCGGAATACCATCAGTTGTTCCAGGCTGCGGGGTTTGCTACCTCTGCACATCCTGTTTTTGCCTGTTCTAGGCGGTGGGGATCGGTGACAGGTCGTGGCAGTGATCAGTGGCGGTGATCCCCACAGCCTGGAACAGTTGATCGGCAGTGTTGATCCAACCGCCAATCAGCTGCTTGTACTAAATCAGGATGTGCTGAAGCTGACCAGGCTGTTTGCCAGGCGGGTGGGCGGTGCTTTGTCAACATTCACTCTATAAGACACAAAGACATTTCCACCCACTTTTTGGGGGAGAAAAGTGTGTCTTACAGTGCAAAAAATATGGTATATTCAACCACCCAGAAAGATAAATTATTCATATAGCATGACTTGACCCTGGATGTAATAGTAAATATAATCAGAATAGAAGAATCCTTGATATCTCAAATCCAAATTTTGAAAGCCTCTGGCAGAGGTACATATTGTTTAAGTTAGCTCAACTTTGGAACAAACATCTTACAGAAAACCCTCTAGACTAAAATTTACAAATGTTCTGACTAAAGTCAACAATAATGTCAACAATAGTAAGAAATACTCTAGGCGTTTGTTGGATAAAGTATCTTGTCTTTGTTTGGAATGGACTTTGGCAAAGCAGTTCCGGTTGAAATGGCTGAGTCACATCCTAGATTGATTATCTGGGAGGAGTTTGAGCTGATCAATTTTGAACAAGTGGACAGAGGCTCAACTGTTGTGAGTTCTGCCACCTGGTGTTTGAACTCGGGCTCTTCTGCAAACCTTGAAAGAGGTGGTGGTTCACCCCTTCCTCAGGCGGCCATCCTTGGACCCTATGGTTTTAGATAACTTTTGTCCAATTCCAACCTTCCCCTTTTAAGGAAGGTTGCAGAGAAGGAGATGGGCTTTACCTTTACCCTTTTCAGTTAGGGTTCAGGCTGAGCTATAGTATAGATACTGCATTGGTTGCACTTGTGGATGACCTTTGGAGGACTTGGGATAGGGGTGGCATATCCATCCTAGCACCTGTGGATCTGCCAGCAGATTTTGATACCATTGATCTCGTAGTTTGCTGACCACCTCTGGGGAGTAGGAGTGGGGGCACTGTTTTGCTGTGGTTTTCCCTCTTTTTTTCCTGATTGATATTGATCAGTGCAAGTGGGGAAGAAGAGATCCAGCCTTAGGCCCCTTTGTGGGGCTGCTTCAGGACAAGTCTCTCTTCCCTTCTATGTAATAGCTATTTGAAGCTACTGAGAGAGGTCATCTACTGGCATGGGACTTGGTGTCATCAGTATGGTAAGCAGTTGGGAAGGGGGTCTATATGAACTCACAACTCCTGCTGGAAAATAGGTACCATAGCAGTCATGGCCAGAGGGCCTCTTGCACAAATCCATCTTGTGTCAATTGCATCCATGACAAAGAAATCAAATATCAAATAATTACATTATACATAGTTTATATTGTTTTCTGAGTAGTTTTTTAGAAACTACAGTTTTAGAAGTAATAAAAGCTAGTTAGGTATTACATATTGTCACAATGAGCCACAAAGAACTATCTTGTGTTGATATCTTATCTCCACTTGGCAAAGGGCAATAAATGGTAACTGAAAATAGAAGAAAGGCATATTCTTGAGTTTCCCCCATATTAACAGTTTTTTATAACATAAGATGAAAAGTGTAGAGAATCCTATAAATAAAGACAACTCCTAAAGTTCAGAATCCTCGCCCTAACTCTGATAGTAGCATATTGTATAGTTTGTCATTGTTTTTGATTTGCATTCAGATCTGACCAATAGAAGCAGAAGTGCAGCAACAATGGTTATGTAATTAATTTAAGGTTAAGATGACAGCATTGCTTGGAAAAGCAGTTAAAACATTTCAATGTATTTACTTTGATTAAAAATTAACTGGAGGAATAAAAAATAAGGTGGCCAGGTCTGTAAGGCATTCCTTAAAGCCCATGTCACACAGCACCAACGGATGGAAAGAGGATGTAAAATGGAGAGAAACACTTGCCATCCGTTCGTTAACGCGATGC
>BHFT01021555.1:0-64689 GCA_004320025.1 Laticauda laticaudata
CTGGGCTTCCGTTCCGCATCCGCTTTCCATCCGCCCTGCGTCCTCCCCGCGTCTGTTCCTTTCCGTGTTATCCGCTCTGGTTATGCAAAAATTTGCCCCTTTTGAGAGCAGATAATAACGGATGTCCATTGTTGTCCTTTTTACTAACGTTTTGCATCCACTGGGCAGTGTGACAGGGCCTTTAACGCCTTGGTCCTGTCATGCAAGAGGCACTGGACTTTCTTGGTCATCCAGGGTTTCTGACTGGGATAGATCCTAATACGTTTATCCACAGTATAGTATCTGTGGTATTTAAATTGGTAGTGTAAATTAAACTATTATTATTGTTAAATTCAATTATTTTAATTATCATATGTCTGAAAGAAGCAAAGTAAAATAGCTGGTGTTAAAAGTATGTATCTGCCTTTCATTTCACAAAGGAAAATGCAATCAGCATTTCCACTGAAAAGGAATTTAATGACTATTCATTTCCCTTGTTTCAAACTCAAGCAACAAACAATGGCATACTTCTGTTTTTGTTATTGTCAAGTAGGTAAAGGTAAAAATTATCCAGATTTGGCCAAACTGAATCAAAAGAGTTGGGATATTAATTACCAATTGCCTTGTGATGTGAGCTTGTGTTCAGGTAATTCCCCATTAGGAGAATGAGCGCATACAGGGAGACGTATTTGAGAGAAGTGTTTGAATAATACACACACAGTACATAGATACACTGTACAGTAAATGTAGGTTTTTACTTCCAGAAAGGTTTAAGCAAAGTCCAAAAATAGGCAGTCCACAGTCATTTACAAGTTAAATCAATCAGTTTTCAATCCAGGGATAATCCAAATTTCAAAGTCCAGTGTCAAAAAACAGTTTAGTATCAGACTNTTAAAGAGACAGTATTAAAATGTCTTTCCTGGTTTATATATTTCTAACCCAAATACCTGTTAGGTGACTTATATTCCTAACATCTTGGATGCACCTTTATTTGGAAATGAGAGCCAATTCTGTTTCCTTATCTGAATGAAATTCCTATTTGCAAAGCCATATTTGGTGTATTCAGACATGACATCATTTGGCATCTAACCAAATGCAGAATAATAGAGTTCTATTAATGGAAAACAGAAGTCCTTGTAAAGATAAATAAATTATGGGAGCATGTTAAAAGAAATCCCAAGCTCATTTCTGGCATCATTTTCCCATTCACTTTTCCAGAATTGATGAAAGCTGATTATGTTAAGGAACAGACTGCTCTTATTCTATTATCAGTCTGGCAGGAACTATGAGAAAAAAACCAGGGGTAGAATTCAATTTTTTTAACAACCGGTTCTGTGGGTGTGACTTAGCTGGTGGGTATGGCTTAGTGGTCATATGACTGGATGGGCATGGCTTAGTGGTTATGTTATTGGCTGGGTGTGGTCAACTCAATATCACTCACATCAAGGCACGCATCTTCTCACCTGGCATCTCATGATTGTGGGGATGCTGCAACATCATAAGTGTGAAAAAAGATCATAAGACACTTTTTTCAGTACCATTGTAACTTTGAATGGTCACTCCACACAAACAAAATACCAGCTAAGGAAAGGAAATTAACTCCAGAGAAGTTCCTGAGACAGGAACTCTAGTCCTGCCAAGAATGTAATAAGGGTTAATGGAGAGGCAGGTTCTGTAAGCAACACCAGAATATTTCCTTCCTGCTTTCCTTACAGGATTAGGCCAGTAATTTATTCTAACAACCAGTTCTCTGGACTGCTTAGAATGTTAACAACCGGTTCTAGAAAATAGGTGTGAACCTGTAGAATCCCACCCCTGGATAAAACTCCAATTTGCTCCCAACTTCATCTCGTTTTAACTGACAAATGTTGGCCAATTCCTATAAAACATTCATTAAGCTTTCTTTGAGTAACTGTAAACCAAGCACTTAAAAGTAGACAATGGAATGGAGCAACTTAAACCTTTTAGGTGTATATCAGAGTTCTTCGTTAATCAATGAATAGCATATGCCACAATGATATGCATGTTGATACATTAATATGAATGCTGTTCAGCTTCCTTCGGGTTATATCCAATGTCATTGTAGTTGTGCTTTTAAAGTTGTAGCAACGTTTCGGCAGAATCTCATCTGCCATCATCAGGCTTCTATCCTGTAATTCGAGAGGTTCATATGTATTATGTATACATATGGATGTAATACATATGTGTTCTCTTGAAGTTCATATGTGTTTGTCGTGTTCGTCATGTATACATACGAACTCAGATACAGAAGCATGATGATGGCAGATGAGATTCGCCGATGCTACAACTTTAAAAGCACAACTACAATGACGTGGGATAATACCTGAAGGAAGCTGAACAGCATACATACAAGTACCCGTGAAAACTTTTAAAAAAATAATTAATATGAATATCAGCAGAAAATCTTCACTCAATCTGCACATATTGCACCTTCCATGCATTTGGGAAAAATAACCAAGTGTGAGCCCTAATTTCTGGGAAAAAAATGGTCTTAGCAAGTTTATTGTGATTCAGTGAAGAACTGCAGATCTTCCTTGAAATGCCTCTTCTATAGCTAAGCCAGACTTACCTCTGCAGGATACATAAAATGAGTTCACACACTGCAAAGTTTTCTTTCTCTCTTGTGGTGCTTTCATTTTCTTTGCCAGTACATTGAATTTAAGAAAATGTATTGTGCAGCTTATGCTATTGTTATCAAGAATTATTGACATTAGAAGACTAATGTACTGCTCTTTGACTACTCTAAGCCAAATCCTCCCTTTAGGCATATTACTAGCAAAAGCCTCAAGTTCTAATACATCGTTACACATTTCTCCATTAAAGTGGGTTTTCTCCAACTGGATTGTATCAACCTAAATGGGTTCCATCTTAATATGGCATTAAGGGGGTGTGGAGTGGGGGGCATCCCCAAACACATTCAGCCATCCAATCTTACTTCAGTGTACTTCCTTCCCTGTTACTGGTTGAGACACTCAGCATCCATCACCACCAGAGTTTGCAAGAACTCCATGCAGAAGATCTGCCTTTCCTTTACTATGTGCCTATGGACAATGCCAGATTCCCTTCCTGCCACCAAACTTTGTCAAATATATCTAACTTGCTTCACAGTGAAGCATGGTGAATGCCTCTCTTCACTTTCTACATTGCCGGTATGCATGCGCATCTTCCCAAGAGGGTTGCTTAACCACTGAGGTTGTATCCTGGAGGAATAAGGTCTACTGAATTATGTGAGACTTAATAAAGAAATTTAAGCTTGTGCTGCTTTTCTGCAGGGCACATGTGCCTCAAATTCCTTTGGAGCAGGTCATCATCACATGATAATCAGATTGGCAAAGGCAGGTCAAGAGGGTTGAATGCCTTAGGTCATTATGGGAGATATGCAACCTATCGACCCCTTCCTTTCACTCTTTCATTGTTTTCATTTTTAAAAAAATTAGGCATATTTTTAGATATGGATCACTGGTCACAAATTATATAGTTGCAGTCAAGTGGCACAGGAAAAGGTGACAATAAAAAAGCAAAATTAATTCCAAGTCTCTGGTATTGCTGCTGTTTTTTACATTATGACGCAACTATTGAGAATTGAAACTTCAATGCAGATAAGATATGGAAATACGATTCAAGATTTATCAACTTTGGCTTTATATGGACAGGCCAACACAGTGAACTAAATGAAGGGTTGTTGAACGTTAAGCAAGTAAGGGGTGACTGTCATACCAATCCTGCAAAATTATCAACACATCTGGATAGCAAATATCCCAAAGTGAAAAATAGAACTCTTGAGTATATCAAAAGGAACTGTATACATCGCCATGTGAAGAAAACAGCATTTTGTACATTTTTTTGGTGCAGCAATAAGAAAAATACCATTGACTTGTTTAGTTAAAATATAAAACTTCCAGATAATTCAATTATATTTTGTGTAATTGGAAATGTTAATTCATATTTATAATAAATTTTCATGTTATTATTTATTTTTTGATACTTGTACTTTGCCTCTTGATTAAGAGCTCTTTTTTCATTTTTGTTATTATTACTATTATTTACCCTAATAAATTCTATAGCCCAAAAAAGTTCAAACATTCCTTCACTAAAGGCAGATTTTAGGATAACAGACATGTTCTTTTTCTGCCATCTCACCCAATATGACCATGTGGCTTGCAAGACAGTAGTGCTGCAATAATGTGCTGCTGAAATCTGCCTTACACTTTCTCAAAAAAATTCTTCCCTTAAAAAAAAGACATCTATTTTTCTACCTACTTCTCAGGAGATTTGAAAATTATGTTCAATTTTGTCTTGGTGGCATTTTGGTTTTTTTGAGTGACAAATTACTGGTATTCTTGTTTAAACATATTTCACTCTGAACCACTTACACTTCCCATTCTCAAAAAAAAGCCCTATGAGAAACATTCTCTCAGAATCCATTCTCCAGGGAAGCTGCAGATCACTGAAAATGACTGCATGGTTAAAGAACGTACATTCACATACTTTTCTGCCATCTCATAAATAAATCAGGACAAAAATTCTTCACAATTTTCTCAAAAATTATCTTCACCTTCAAAAGGTATTTTGAAGACAAATTCTCTTTCTTCAAACTGAATGAGAAAAAAAATATAGAATAGCTTTCCGCATGGTATAGAATACATACAAGATTTTGAAGAGCTTGTAAAGGAATTTTTAGTCATCGATTCAGTTTAGTCTGAAAAAGAACTTTGGAGAATGGTAATTGCAAAAGGCATGAATACATAATAATATTTTTCAGGTTTTTCCCTAAATCTGAACCATATTTATTCATGTGGCATATAGTTGCAAGCTTTGTTGATGACTATGTGGTAAAGTAAAACCTTTTTGAACTAGCACAAGTGTACGTATATACACTTTTCCTGTTAGACTAACTGCTTCATTTTCTATTAGAAGTGTGTTATATCAGGTACAGGACTGATATATGAACCTGTCATAATGCATAACAATTTGGTTTATCCTCTTTAATTCATCTGCCATCATTTCATAATTATATCTCTCCATGCCAGAGACTCCAAAATGAACAGTATTGATATCCAAGATATATAATACCACCTGGAAATCATTAGAAATATTTCTTTAGTCCAGGGCAATCTGCAGAAAAGTGACTTGCTAATGTTGAGGTACAAGTTGTATTATGGGGGCAGCTCTAAATCCTGCAGTTTAGTAATGGAACTTTTTTTTTCCATTTTGTTTTCTGATTAAAATATTTCCAATTCTTCTCAAATGCCTTCATAAAGACACAGAGAGCACTTGAGGCTTTTAAAATTGGGAAGTGGAACAGAATGCAGACTGAGTGCTTAGCTCCTAGATCTTGATTAGGACTGAGTATTTCAACAGTGTTGTTATGCCATAGTTGTTGTCACACCCCATAGGATCTACCAGTCTATACCTATCTATCCACCTATAGAAAGTCATTTTCTTACAGGAAAAAATAGCTGGAGTTACATCATTTCTCTTTTCTCTCTCATCCATGCAAGGTTCAGTAATTTTATATTACTGCCTTTAGTTAACCAAGTGTGAATCCATGGCACATTGGAATTTCCATTCTAAAAACTGAAATTTCTGAAAAGGAACACCCATTTTATTTAGCACTAGACATTAAGGCCAAAATTACCAAACTATGAACCCTAGGACCCTGGAACACCACAATGAACTCATAATGACATCATAAAAATTCCATAATAAATGGAATTGTTAGTGAGTTTGCTGTGACACCAATTTTGAACCCTCTAGAGGCGTCATGAATAGCAATTTGGAAACCTTTTCCATGAGGGAATATTGTCCAATTTTGTATTTCACCATCTGTATCATAAATACAGAACAATTACCTACTGATTACCTGATGATATAATGAATACAATAAATCCATTGAGATTTCAATTCCATTTGTTCAGCAAATGCAGACAATGGTTGGATAAATGTAGATGGGAAACTTAAAAAGTAGAATGTGTACCTAGAAATTCACACACAACTCAAAACTATAAGATACTCACATAATAACCTGCCATAGTTACTTTGCTGTCTACAGTTATGTCAACGTAATGTCTCCCTTTTATTCTATGGCAGGTGTGCTGCCCAACTCTGAAGCTCAAAATTCGGCAAACAGAGGGTTACTTCATTATTTGTATTACAGTGGTAGAAAAGAATGTTGCCTGTGGTGAATGAATTGACACTGTAAGGAAAAAACAATCTATTGCTTTCCTAGCCATTGGCAAAATTTCATCAATGTCTGTCTAGCTGCTAAAAACAGTTTCTTTGCAAGCAAGGACACTGTACTGAATGCAGACAACACAGCCTTGTCCAATCAAAAAACAAAAGATGATAAAAAATAGAATATCCTGGCAACAATCAAAGCAATGTAATGCATATCCAATTTCTCCACCTGGACAAAAGATGTATTAGAGAAAAGAGAAGCTAGAGAAGCCTTGTGTAATCTGATGCCATTAACTAGTTTCCGTGTTTCCTACCAGTATGGCCACCAATGTGTTTGGTAGGATGATGGGCATTTTTGCTCAAAACAATTACATGGGCCTGGTTTGTGGAAAACTGGTTAAACAGGTTGTTCATACCAAGCCCAAATAAATTCTTGGTTAATTTTCAGAACAATTAGAGTGCACTAATTCAAAAAACTTCAAAATAACATTTAAGAGCTAGCATCTCTCCTTGCCCAAACATTTTAATCTGTAAAAGCTAGGTCCCACTGGCCGACAGATGCAAAATGGATGCAAAAAGGACACAGCGGACTAGCAAAATTTCGGGGGTGGCTCCATCCGTTGTTATCCGCTCCAAAAAGTGTCCCAAATTTGCATAAACAGAACGGAAAACAACGGAAAGGAACGGACGGGGGTAGTACGTAGCGAGGATGTTAAACAGATTTTCGTAGGAAGCCTAGCGGATGGAAGCGGATGGAAGCGGATGACACATCCAAAGGGCTTCCGGGGGAGAATTGCTGCGAAGCAGAGGCATAGGCAGAAGGAGCGGAATGTGTGAAGAAGATGACACCGGATGCATCACGGATGCCTATAGGATGACATAGCGGATGCGTAGCGGATGCACTAGCGGGATGCAAAGCGCTCACTGCGCATGCGGGGATATGAATTGCGTTACTCCGCAGATATAAAAGGATGCAGTCGCACGCAAGCTTGCATTCAGAGGAAAGTCGTTGCTGCTACAGACATCTTCGAATAACATCATGGTTCGTCAGTCCAGGGAAGAAGAGGAAGCCTGTGCCGTATTCCTGCCAGCCCTGGCAGCATGACAGAACCACCATCCCACCCCTGGACTGATTCTGAAGCTGCCTGTGCTTCTTGCGCCTGGCTGGTGCGGTTGTGGTCGGTGTTTCTGCTGCTGGTGCTGCTGGTGCTGCTGGTGCTGTCGGTGCTTCTCCTCGGCTGGTGTTCTCCTCCCTGTGCTGCTGGTGCTTCTCCTCCTCGTGCTGCTCTGGTGCTTCTCCCTGCTTCTGCTGGCATGCCTGCTCTTGGGTGGATCCGAGCCCCAAAGCCCTCAAAGGCCCTGCTGGCTCAAGCCCTGAAGGTCCTGCTTCGCTCAAGCCCCTGCCAGAGGAGGAAGAGGCAAAGGGAAGGAGAAGGGAGAGACGGTAAGAACAGTGCACACTTTCCAAGAGCATTTTGGAGGAGGATGGTGCTGGAATTGCTGAGGAGAAACGAGTACCTGTGTGAGAAAGGGCCACAGACTCTATCGCACACAAGAAAAAACAGGCAGTGTGGAGAGACAAGGCAGAGAGCTAGGGCTACACTTCAGGACCTACTCCTTGGATGATGGAAGCATATGCACAACCTGGGTATGGCAATGCACCGACCGTCAAGAAAATCTGGGCCAATGCAACTGCGGTCATAAGTATACACATGTCACTCACGCTCAATCATCTCATCACCCATAACTTGCAACCTCCCAACATCTTCCCACATCGAGTCGGCATAAACACGTAGCTCACATGTACCGCGAGATGGTGGGAGGTGAGGTCCGCACGAGGAGCAAGCCCTCTGACAACCCCTCTCCCTCAGACAGCCCACAGACAGCCAGTCCTCTTACAGCCAGGAGACAGCTACCCATGTCCATGGCAGCGTGTTCTTCTGGAGGGCCTCCACGACAGAAGACCCCCCCCGACAGCTGCACCCCCATGTTCGAGCAGGCACGATGGAAGACTCTCTCATCACATGAAATGGCCCGAGAGGAAGCGGCAGCTCACCTAAGAATGAACGCAAGCCCACCCCCACCTCCCAGCTCCACCTCCCACAGATAAAGCAGCCAGAAAGGCAGAGGCAGATCTGGAGGGCCAGAGCCACACCTGGAGATTAGGGACACACATTTCAAAACAATACGCACAGATCTTCCTTCAGCCTGCGTCCAGACGCCGACCATAGCCATCCTCCAACACTGCAGATCGCTTCATCAGTCGTCTAGATGCCAGACCCCTCATGGACCTGCCGAGGCCCAGTACCAGTGATGAAGCAGAAGATCACAGCACTTCTGCACAACCCTCCAGGACCCAGCTGAACCTGCTAGCGACCCATCCAGGTCTTGCTCTCCACACCCAGGCAATGTCACAGCTACTTCCACGGATTTCAACAGCCCCTACCTTACCCAAGACCTACCACTACCAGGACTTCCCACAGCATGGGCAGCCCTTCCCAGTCAGGCCCAGGGTTCATCGCACACCACCAGACGTCTCAGCTTACCCAGCTGCAGACCAGACAGCCCTCATACACTCCTCCTTCCTCCTCACGCCCACAGCCAACGCCGCCTACAACTACGACAATCTGTTTCTTCACTAGTTCTGGGCCTCACCATCCCAGGTCCTTGATGAAGGGACCTCTCAACCTCACGGACTGAGTCAGCTATCTGAAGCTTCCCTGGACACAGCCATCCCTGGTCTGTACACTCTCGGAGCAACACCCAATGGGACTCCTCAGACCAGGCACTCCAGCCACCAGCCACCTCCACAGTCCCTGGCCACTTAACTCAGCTGAGACACATGGACATTGCCTCCAGAGTGACTGGAGAATAGTGCCAGAGACTGAGTTGGCTACCTGTATCACTTTATCTTTGCTTAAAGACACTTTACTTGCGTTCATTTGCTTTTTTTAATAAAGTTCATACAGCCTTTAACTTCAAGACAGTTGATAATAACTAAGGAGTTATTTTTGCTTCACCACACCTTACGGTTCATTTTATTTACTTAATTAAGTGTTTGGCCTGAACAACTTTGAACAAAATGGTCTGACAGCCTTTGCATTGCTAGGTGGGATGAGCGATGTGATTAGTTGTTGGGATGGGTAAGGATAGTTGTGGGAGGGGTAAGGACTAGCTGTGGGATAGGTAAGGGATAGTTGTTGGGATAGGGAAGGATAGCTGTGCGGGTATAAGTAGGATAGCTGTGATACCGTGTAAGGATAGCTGCTTTGGTAATAGGTAAGGGATAGTAGTGGATGGGGTAAGGATAGCTGTGGTGTATAGATAAACCTCAGTGCAAGCCATAGTGGGACTGTACTGTCCACCCTCCCAGGCTTTGGCCACACATATCGCCTTTCTTTATCAATGAACAATTTAATGCATCATCAAACACCTTTTAACATAAACACAACTCTCTGACTAATGCCCCTGCTTCATTGTAGGGACCAGCTCAAACATACATGGCACCAATGCTCATTCAGTGTGATGAGACAGGCTGAAGGAAGCCATCATTACGCATTCTAACCATCCGTCTTGCCACTTCCACTGCTCCCAGCTTGGGAGTTGCACCAGTGTTTCAGAGGCTTGCCGTTGCATTCCTTCCCTTCACGTCAAGCTCTCGCTTGGGCGGACCTTGACATCACAGTGTCTATCCAGGTTTAGTCCTGCCTCTATCACCAGGCTCCTGTCCCTTCCCTTGTTGACGGTCACAAGTCTGTGCTGCAACACTGCGGTAGCGGGTGCGCATGAGATTGTGCCAGGACTGCCAGCAAGCTTCCACGATGCCTCCTTCACAGTCTGTGGCTTGATTTGCTGCCATGGTGTGAGAAGTACCTGGAAACTGGTGGCCAATGCGATGCCAACGGCATTCTCCACTACCCGTCTTGCCCTGGACGCCTGTAGTGAAGATCCTCTTCTTCACGGGTTGAGGTATCTTGAGTGTAGGACTTCATGAGGTACGGTTCTGAGGGAGAAGGCCGTCATCTCCCACACATGAAGCAGGGCACCATCTTGTGTTGTCATTCGGGTAGGGGGCTGGATCTGGAACCATGATTGAGGTTGGCGTTTCCAGCCCATCCTGTTGTGAACGGTTTTTCCAAAAAAACTGGCACATTGTATCACCCTGGCCTATTCTGACATGCTGACCATTGCCCAATAAGCATTCGATGTTTCATGAACTTGTAGTCAGCATCAACCATGGCAAGAGGGCATGATACTGAAGGCAAGCCTTGTAGTTTGTAATAGAGACCCTGAGTTGGCTGGAAGTGCTGTGGTGCAGGCCCGTGGTTCCCATCCTACGGCTCCACACGGTTTGTGGGAATAGATCCACCATCCTCGATACCTATGCTCTTTGCACAACTTTTCTCCAGGCCTTCTTCCAATGAGCTTGGGCACATTCTTCTGACCACCTTCGCTGATGGCTGTTGCTGTGACACTCCCCAGGCAATACTGCCAATTTTCTGTATGTGGTTCCAGAGGCCAGCGGTGCGCAGAGTCAGTGCCACCTTCAGCTCCCAGGGTCCAGGTTGGGAGCGAAGTTTGGTGCTAGGCTTGGTCTCAGACACTCTACAAGTTTTGTCAAACATGGCTAGTGCATTCCTCATGAAGTGCTGGCATGCACCGAGTGTCTTCATTCCCTCAGCATGGCCACCATCCAGCTGTATACAGTCCAAACTCCACCTTACTCCCAATTCCATTGTCGGACCCACCACAGAAACTCTTTGGACCGTTCCTCCCTTCTTCTCCTTGTGTAAAAAGATGAAAACAGTCATGAACACGGCTTGCAGTTCTCACCGTTGACATGATTGCAGCTACCATAAGGACTTCGTGATGCATCCATGGTGGAGATCAAATCGGATGATGTGAAGAGCAAGAACCAAGGGTGAAGAGGTCTGTTACACCATGGTCTGCTGCGACTGATAGTGTGCAGATCCAGTGAGTTACCGTCCCCCTTTTTATCGAAATATCGGTTTCGCTAGGTAGCCTCCACCATTTACTCTGGCATAACTCCAGACATCCTAAAATCCGAGATACATTCCCATATAAGAAAACACGTTTTGTCTCCATTTAATGCTTTATGATACGAGATGCACACGCTTACATCCGTTTCTTTTCTGTGCTACTTAACACTGTGTGGACGGTTCCGGTGTACCTTTTGCTTTCCTCCCCTCTTTCCATTTTCAACTGCAGTGGGATGTGAGTTGCGCAGGATGTCCAGAGGATGCCGGATGAGGATACACGCGGACGTGTAATGGATGACAACGGATGTAGAAAGGTTTGTTGTCCGTATTTGTCGTGGAACTGTACATCATGTACGCGCAGAAAGTTCATCCGCCTCAAAAAGTTTCTGTGCAGCTTCAAAACGTCTTTGCGTTGGCATGATAATTCAGTGGACGGATGCTCGACGGATAGAGCGTATGGAACACGTATGCAGTGAGTACACAATGGATGCATCACGTTTTCCAACACATGGCAAGCTTTTTTGTCCATTTTACATCCTCTTTGCATCCGTTGGTGCAGTGGGACATGGGCTTAAAAAGGTGGGCAGAATTAGCCCACTTCAGGTATCTCCTATTGCAGTTAGAAATTGTAGTTCTACTTCAGACTCAGTGATTATCCCTGTTTCTAGCACTGAGAAATTTACATCAATTTCTGGCATAGGAGAAAGCCCCATATATCAGGCCAGTGTTTGCCATTCCCAATCTCTTTAGAAAAATAATTGCATTTTCTTTCAAATGCAAAATAAACAATAAAAAATACCACTCGTGTCAATCACATTAAAAGCATTCACGCCCAGATTCTTCAGTCAGCGTCATTTAAACTGTTGAAGAAAGAATTGTCTATTAATATCACAGTCAAATTGCTGTAAAATTTACTCCTGAGATCATCAAAGAATTACTTATATAAGAGTCCCCAGCTACTTGCAAGTTTCCTTGGCACAAACACTTCACTTGAAGTTCAAGACAACACTTCAACTTTCCCTGAAATTTTCTCAAGTGACTGAATGATGGAGAGCCATCCAATTGACCATGAAACATGGGAGACCCAGAAACAAAAGCATACTTCCCATTCTTGGTTTATCACAACAAAAGGAAATGCAAACAAAGCTGAAAATGAGACAGAAAAAAAGTTGTATGCAAATGAGAAAACTGATTTTGGTACAGCTTCAAAAACAAGCTTCATTTAGAACAGCAGAATCCTTGGTGCTCCCTGACCTTAGTTGTTTGTTTAATCAATTTATGTGCAGCAAGTCATTTTTTACTTCTTACATTTTACACAAATATATTTTATTTTCCTGGTCCTTTAGCTCTTCTCTTAGTGCACCCATCACCACTGCAACTGAGGCCATTCACCTTGCCACTGGTCATCCCCTTTTTCTCACCACTTCCACCTTTCCCAGCATTGGAGCATTTTCCAGAGAGCTAAGTGTTCACATATGTATCTGAAGTAGGATTCTTGTGGTTTAAGTGAGAACATTGTTGTTTCCTTGGCTGTCCATCTCAAGACTCTTTTCCAACACCAAAGTTCAAAAGCATCAATAGACCCTTATCTTGCTTCTTCATCCACATTTCATTTCCATAGAGTGTCACAGGGAAAACCATGATTTGCACAAATCTGTACGTTGAGGGCATAGATGCATAATGGCATTGGAATATCTTGTCTGTGGCCTTCTTGGCTGCTCTAGTAAATGCTAAACTGTGGCATATTTCTTGGCTACATGTTCTTTATTGATGATGGTTGATCTTAAAAGGCAGGAACTCTACCACTACCATATCAAATCTACCACTTTGATATCTTCATTATAGTGGTGTATTCAAATTTTTTTACTACAGGTTCTGTGAGTGTGGCTTGGTGGGCATGGCAGGGGAAGGATACTGTAAGATACTGTATTCTCTCCAGTCAGAGAGAATATTTGCCAGTTCTCTAAACTACTCAAAATTTCTGCTATCGGTTCTCCAGAACTGGTCAGAAACTGCTGAATACCACTTCTGCTTCATTGCCACTTCTAAGGCATGTTATTCTATTGTCATTGGTTTGGTCTTGTTTATTTTAGACCCTTTTATTTTATTGTGCTCTGACTTTTAGTAGTAGGATTTTCAGACCCTTTATATTTTTGGTTATCAGGGTAGTGTCACCAGAATAACATGGGTTATTTATATTTCTTCCTCCACTCCTAAAACCACACTCATCCTCTTCCAGGGCTCATAATTAGGAAATAAGCATTTGGAGGAAATTTCACTGTATATTTGAATCAAGTCAGAACTTAAAGAGGTTCATCTCTAATTTACAGTTAAAAAGTACGTATTTTTAATGGAAGAACAGCAGCAAAGAGACAGTTTTGCTGGAAACAGAGTGTTAGGAATGATAGTCACCTAACAGTTGGGTTGGCAATATATAAACCAGGATAGTCATTTAATACTGCTGTATCTTTAAGTGAATGTTGTAATTGTGATTGGCTGAGGTCCCTCCAATGGCCATAAGATGGAGCCAGAAACCTGGTTTGTTCTTTTTTGCATTTCCTTTCCTTTCCTTTTGCCTTTTGACTGATTGTCATTCTGCTTGAATTGCCATGAGTCTTGCAACTATTTGCTAACTCCATTTACTGAACTTCGTTTATTATACTAGGAAAGTAAAGGACTTTGTTTTTGGATATCCCTGGATTGATTATTTTGAATACTAACTGCTTTAACCGTGTATGATTTGGACTGGTTGTTGGACTTTGTTTACCCATTTACAGGAAGTAAAACTTACATTTTACTATTCAGTGTATCTGTGTGCTAGTTGTGTGTTATTAATCACTACTCTCACTACGTTTCTCTGAGTGCACTCATTCTCCTAATGGAGAATACCTCAACACAGAGCATCTTTCTTAGTTAAAGTATGAGATAGCAAAACTGCAGTCTCAAAGGATCACCTAAATTGCCTACATGTTCTGCCTGACTGCTCTGAGAAAAACAAATCTTCGAGAAGGCTGTAATTCTCTAGTGTTCTATCATCTAAAGAATTTTAAATCTAAGAACACTGCCTCTGGAAGTTTTCAGTACCAAGTAATAAAGGGTTTCCAGGAGAACTAATAGTGATTGATGTATTATGTAATGGTAATCTGTTCAAACTAAACAGTAGCCTATTATGGGGGCTACAGTCTAATCTTAAACTATCTTCATATAGGGTTAGGGTTAGGAATGGCGGAACCTGGAGATGAAGTGAAAAAGAGGGATCAGTCTAGAATCCCTATGTAGCCACAAACAAACTACATCCAACTCCCCCCCCCCTTGTCTAACTTTAACCAGGTGCTGACCATTAGTTGAGAAGATTCTGGTGCATAGGCTTTTAACAATAAATCATTTAATTGAACTTTCATGGTCTTTTGCACCTGACACAACAGGTTATATTCATTTTGTCATTCAGGCCTCTATCTAATTATTATAATTAGATATTTAAGATCATAACAGTGAGCATGTGATTTTTTAAATCACTCCAGGGAAATTACTGATTACATGATTACTCTAGGGAAAATCATGGAACACTGGGATCAGAAAGATAGATGATGCACCTCTATGGGGTGCAATGTCCATTGTAGTTTCCCTGCCACCATAGTGTGGAAGAGCATTACGCCTTTTCTACATGAGATGCAAGCATAGGCATATAGGAACTGGCCCTGTCACAGCTAACTATGGAAGTGTAAATGACTGGTCCTGATGCATTCTATTGCTGTGTGAGGAAAACTGCTGGAAAGGTTTGGGTCCACCTAGCAATATCTTGTCCTCATTTTAAATGACAGTGGTCCCCTACAGTTTAATTCTGGAGTAATCCAGAATTGACATCCAGACATGTTAGAGGAGCTAAGTTTCAAATGTGACTTCAGACTTTGCTAGATCCTTCCTGTCTCTTCCAAGGGATCACTGAATCTGAATTTTAAACTAAGTCTTCTTTTTCAGAAACTAAAAACCCCACTAATCCAATTTTTATAAGGAGCCAGCACGATACATGACACGAGGTTCATAAAATGCTAGTTGGGCATTAGTCAATAGATGTCTCTGCAGAAGGTTGATGTCCAGTGCCTCCTGCAGCCCAATCCATGGAGGGCAGTTCCGGGCAACTGGAGACGAGGAGACATGTCCAAAGAAGCTTATATAGCAAAATAAAAGGTAATTACATCTCCTTCAGTTATGTCAGTAAGCAATTGTCAATGTATTATGCTAGATTATATCCTCAGTTATAACAGTATTGGGAGAGAGGGAAATTTATAAAACCAAGAGGGAAGGGGAAAGGGGAAGAGAGGGGTGAGGGGAAGGGAGGAGAAAGGAGAGGGGAGGAGAGGAGGACCTGGCATTTATTAAAAAAATATGTCAATCGGAATCTCTGTGCCATGATTAGGGTGATGGAGATGATCCTTCATATATGCAAGAACTGTAATTAACAGTTGGCCAATAACCAGGGAAGCTTTTTCTAATTTTCCAGCTTTTATTTTTAACAAAAGTTTTCTGAAACATTTTCTTCTAGAGATATGAGACACTGTTCTTATTCAGAACTAAAGCTGCAAAGAAAAAGCATTAAATTTGTTCTGTATAAAATGGTATACTCCAAACTATGCAATCTGATTGGCTAAAAGATTAAGCATTGGATTGGTTCATTAGGAACCAATCCAAAAGAGCCGCTGAAAGGCGGCAAAGTTNCGGCAAAGTTAAATAGCTGCCATTGGCTACAAGCCGGCAGGCAAGCCTGTATAAAAAGGCTGCCGCGGCTTCAGCCCAACTGTTCCATTACTGTTGTTTACTTCAATAAAGACTTGTTTGTTGGAACCCGGTCTACCTCACGTTTTTCCGGATGGAACAAAATTAATAAAAGTGGAGATGAATTTGACAAGCATAATGAATAGAATCTAATATTGGCCTTTTGCTGACAGAATTGCTGGCCTCAGCAGAACCAGGGGCAAACATTTCTTCTTGTTATTTTTCCATACACAAATACCAAAGCCAAGCATACTCCATAGGATCAGTATTGGATTAAATTTCAATTACATTACAGCCCAGGATATATTTTCAGTAGCAAATATTATACATACAAGATGTACTGCCATTCCAACATTGAGAGTGTTATAAAATAAGGCCTTCTCAGTCTGCCTGCAACACATAGAGATAACATTAGTGTCAGAGAATAGACTTCTTCATTTTGTTATTTGAAATTAGCCTTTAATGGATCAGCAACCAGAGGTATTTCGCAGGCAAAATAAAAGAAGCTTTTCACAAAGATCTCCCTCCTAGTTTGGCCATTCCTTTCCAGGGGTTACAGATTCAAAGGAGTCCAAGCTATTATTATAACCCAGCCTTACATAAGTCTTTTGGTTGCTGAGCACATTCAAAGCTAGCATACTCAAATTCTCAGAATAGCTATAATCTGAAAGCAACAACAGAACGGTATTTCTGTTCAGTTGTTACTCAAAGCAGTTCCATTCATAAAACCAGAAGGAATATACTTGCAAAAAATCTGCAATAAAATGAACCACATTTGAATCAAATTCCAGGGCCACTCGTTAAATAAAAGTGTTCATTTGGTTCAATAGAAGCTACCTTTAGAGGATAAAGAGAAAATAATACTGGGAGAATCCTGTTGTTATTCTGTTATTTAGGGGAAAAAATGAGCACACAAAAAAAGCTTTTCAGAAAGTAATTAAGAGTTGGAGTTAATCCTCTTTTTTCAATACAGTACGGTCTATATAACCATATTCTGCTTCATGAGAATATTTCTTTCTACATGGACTGTACAAAAATATTGCTTTCTTCCCCCCCCTCCCCATTTTTCATTCAATGAACAATATTCCGCAGGAAAATGTAACAGAGCAAGCCAAGACTTGTTCACCTAGTTATGTGATGAAATATGTTTCTTAAGCTGCCTTCTCACAGGCTTGCTACAAGCCCAGAAGAACACCAGAGGGTTAGCAATAATTACCAAATTTGCATGTGTCTCTAGATCTAAAACCTTTGGTAGAAACTACTGCAAAGGAAAAAAAAAGTGATAGAGGGGTTACTAGTGGGGAAAACTTGGGTCTTTTGAATAACCGGTATTCTCCCTTTAGTTGCTGTTATTACATTCAACATTATCAACACTGCCAAGTATTCAACCCAAATGCTGTGACATAGTGAACTTTGAATAATATACAATGGCTTGCTTTAGACCTATGGGGTGCCAGAATTCCTGCCTAGTTTTTCCATAAAGTGAACAGCAAATAATTAGGAAAAATTGCTGTTCTCTCTTAAAGGCAGAAATGCAGAGGAATGAATAGGTATATTGGAGAGGAAGTGGTCTATATTTTAATTGTATTGCAAAATATGTTATCCTGGCACATACAGTTCATCTCTCTCATACTGAACAATGGTATAACCAATGAAAAAATAGGATTCCATACAACACCAGAACATGACCTAACACTTGATATTTCTCACTTTCTCTAGGGTGAATATCTGCCATCAGTTGTTCTGCTTTGTAGTTGCTCCAAAACTCGCTTACTTGAATGGACTTGTCCATGCAGTTTAGGAGCAGTTTAGGAGCTCTTGTGTTGTAATTTTTATCGAGATCTAAGAAACTAATTTATTTAACCTATCTTGCACCAACATTCCAGAGAGATAGAACTTTGATAGTTTCTATTTTCTGATTCTAATGATAACGTTACTAAGATTGCCCTAGGCTTAGAAGTGTAATAGACACAGCACAAAATGGGGGGAAAGCAAAAAAAGGAGAGAAATGAAATGAAAAGTAAGTAAATTATTTGACAATGTTTGGTACATCACTGTTTGGTAAAATGAACAGGTGAAACAGCCAAGGGTGAAGTGGAAAGCATCACTATTTTCTCTCTTCCTCACTCTCCCCCAGTTTTCTATTACTTTTTAAAATTTCTCTTCGTATTTTATATTTTGATAGACTAATAAAAATGTATTATATAAAAAGTAGAGAGGAATTGGGAAAGCAGGACTGAAAGAGCAGCCATAGCTTCTTCTTTTGTAATTCTGATACAATCTGCTGAAATGTAGATTGATGGTTACCATATGATGATATGATTCAGGTTTGCAACACACATACAAAAGATACACACTGGGCCAGGGACATTCAAGGGGGATTGGATCAAAAAGATAAAGAAGGCAGCTGTGTCCATCAAAACCCATTCTTTAAAAAAAAATGTATACCACGTGCACAACGTCAACTAAAGGTGACCAACACCTAATTGATTTTGTTTGTGACCCTCTGGTTTGTTGTGTACAATCCTGGTTTGCCAGGATTGTACACAACAATAAAAAAACAATAACATGATAATGAGAAAATAGCTTTTGCTAGCCATGAGATAGGCACTTTAATTTCAGGTTGTTCTTAAGAGCATGCTGATATATTCTATTTACCCTGAAACAAATGCATTCAGAAAAAAAGACAATTTTTCCTCCTGTTAATCTAATGGCCCAACCAAACAACAGACTTTATGATGCCATATTTCAGAATTTGAATATTGGTAATGGCCAAGATCTGACACAAACATGAATACAGACTATAAATTAGAGACAAAGAGAGGACTGGCATTTCAAGATTGGAGGCTCTTTCTAAATTTACTGGATATGTGTTGAGATTTTAAGAACAGAAGTATTCTAGCCAACTAGTAAAGGAAAGGTTTTGAATGATTGAGAAGTATAGATCTAATGCTTCTGATTAATTTTGGGTAAATTAGTGTTAATGCACGTAATAAATATCAAAGGTAGTAATTCATTGGATAGCCTCAGAAACACAATAGTGGTTTACAAGCTGAGGAAACACCCACAGCTAGTTGGAACAAGGAAATATTACATTCTGCTTGAGGTCAAATATAGTATGAACATTTCAGTATATATTGCATTTTATACTGAAAAAATAGCATTTTGCAATTATCATGTCTGTCAAGAGCAAGCCACAAGACAATCCAAATGTAAGATAATATTTATCTAAGGAGAAAGGAAGAAGTGGGAATCACAGAGGAAGAGAAGAGAAAAAGCAACTGTTTACCATAGACATGGAGATATTTGTCTGTGTATGAAATTTGCTAACTCATCATATACTAAGTCTGTGAAAGGTGCATATACCACAACAATATCAAATAATATTTCTGAGCATAAGGCTCTTAAGGCCCTGTCACACTGACCGACGGATGCAAAACGTTTGCAAAAAGGACACAGCGGACGAGAAAAATGTTACATCCGTTGTTATTTGCTCTCAAAAGGGGCAAAAATTTGCATAACCAGAGCGGACAACACGGAAAGAACCGACGGGGAGAGGAACAGTGCGGATGGAAGCGGATGTGGAACGGAAGCCTAGCGAGTTGGAAGCGTATGAGAGCGGATGACACATCCGCTAGGCTTCCGGGGACCGCAGGAAGCAGACACGGAACGGATACAGTGATGCAGAGCGGACGCCGAGCGGATGAAGCGATGCACAGCGGATGCCGAGCGGATGAAGCGGATGCACAGCGGAAGCCTAGCAGATGCCTAGTGGAAGCCTAGCGGATGCCTAGTGGATGCCTAGCATTCACTGCGCATGCGGGGAAGATGCATTGAGTCAGCCCCGCGGATATAAAGGGAAGCAGCTCCAAGCAGGTCACCATTCAGAGGAAGACCTGCTTCCAGATACATCTCCACCCTGCCTGCCTTGCCAGCCTGCCTGCCTTGCCTGCCTGCATGCCTGCCAGGCTTGCTGCCTGCCTGCCTGCCAGCCTGCCTGCCAGCCTCCCTGCCAGCCTTGCTGTCTGCCTGCCTGCCAGCCTTGCTGCCACCCTGCCTGCCAGCCTGCCTTCCAGCCTGCCTGCCAGCCTCGCTGCCTGCCTGCCTGCCTGCCTGCCAGCCTGCCTGCCAGCCTTGCTGCGCCTTCCTGCAGCCTCCTGCCAGCCTTGCTGCCTGCCTTCCTGCCAGCCTGCCTGCCAGCCTTACTTCCTGCCTTCCTGTCAGTCTTGCCTGCCAGCCTTGCTGCCAGCCAGCAACCCCACAACCATGGGGAGAAGAGAAAGCCTCAGCCATCTGCTGCCAGCCTTGGCAGAGGGGAGAGGGCACCCTCACCCCCTGCCCTCACTCTGCTTCTGCTGGCTTCTGTAGCACCGCTCGCTCTTCTGCGGCTGGGGCTTCTGCTGCTTCTGCTTCCGGAGGAGCTGATGCTGCTGCTTACAGTGATGCTTCTGCTCATACTTACTCTGCTGATGCTGCTTATGACGGTGTGCTTCTGCTCGTGCTTACTCTGCTGATGCTGCTTCTGGCGGTGTGGCTTCTGCTGTGCTACTCTGCTGAAGCTGCTTCTGGCGGTGTGCTTCTGCTGGTGTTACTCTGCTGAAGCTGCTCCTCGTCTGCTGGTCCTGCTGGTCCTGCTCGGTCCTGCTCGTGCTCCTGTCTTGCTCGTCCTGCTGGTCCTGCTCGTGCTCCTGTCTTCCTTGTCCTGCTGGCCCTGCTGTGCTCCTGGTCCTGCTGGCGCTGCTGGTGCTTACTCTGCTGGCTGCTGATCCTCGTCCTCTGGTGCTGCTGGCACTGCTGCTGCTGCTGATCCTGGTCCTGCTGCTGCTGCTGCTGCTGCTGCTGATGGATGAGATGATGATATCCTGCTGGTGCTGCTGCTTCTGCTGGTGGTGTGAGGAGCAAGCCCCTACAACCTGGAAGCCCCTCTGATGAGGACCCATGTGGTCCTGCCAAAGAGAGAAGAGCATATGCGCGAGACGGGAGAGGAGGCAATACTCCATCGAGGAGGAACATGAGGATGAGTGCTTGAGTGGCTGAGAGAGATGGCTATCTATGGAGGAAGGGACACAGGCTCTACAGGACACCAAAAGAAGCAGATGCTTGGAGAGAGAAGGCGGAGAGCCTGGGCCACACATGGAGGTGCTCCTCGGCTGGTGGCAGCCATGCACACCTGGTACGGAAGCTGCACCTCAAGAAATCTGCCAGGCGCGGTCAAGCTGACGACAGAGAGACCTATGTCATGGCCAAGTGCAGCTTCCTGGAGGGTGAGATCCGCCACCGAGGAGCAGCCCCTCTCACAACCCTCTCTCTCAGCAGCCTGCTGAGAGCCAGTCCTCTTCCAGCCGAGAGTCAGCTCCTGTCTCCAGGCAGGTGTCTTGGAGCGTCCCACGGTGGAGAACCCGCCGACAGTGTTTCGAACCATGGTGGAGCACGTGGAAGACTCCTGGCCAGTGGGAGAAAGAGATGGCACTTCCACCACAGTCCTACCCGTATCCACCCCCCAGCTCCACCTCCACAGAAAGGCAGAGAGGCAGACAGGAGGCAGAGCCACACTGTCCTGTTGAGATAAAGACACCATCAGAGCAGCATAGATATCCTCTCTCAGCTGGTCCACATGACTCCTCATCCTCCAACGCAAGCCCTTCCTCACCTATGTCAACCAGACCCTCACAGACATGGCGGACCCCAGTACCAGGTGGTGAAGGACCGGATAACCGAACTGCTTCACAACCCTCCAGACCCAGAGGAACCTGCTCGCACCCAGTCCGGGCCTGCTCCTCCACCCCGGGTGATGTCCCTCCCATTCCAAGGCTTCCACAGGCCTTCACCTACCAGGCTACGGCTACCAAGAGGTCCAGCAGCACAGGCAGCACCCTTCCCAGTCCAGCACAGACTCATCGACGCCACCGTTCCACCGGGTCCACTGATGCCACGATGCCACCCATGCCACTCATGCCACCGTGCCACCCATGCCACTGCTGCCACCGACACCACCGATGCCACCCACGTGCCGTCCACCCACGCCAGTCCTCACACAACTGCAGACCAGACAGCCCCACTAACCTGCTCCTTCCTCCACCCCCACAGCCAAGCCCGCCTCAGTACATCTGTCGTCGGTATTGGGACTGACACCCCATGGCATGGAGGAAGGAGCTCTCAACATCACGGGGCTGAGCCAGCGTCTGAGAGGTTCCTCAACACACCTCACCTGTTGTCCTCTTGGGCCAGGCACCCACTGCTTCAGACCAGCATTCCAGCAGCACCACCTCCACAGCACCTGGACCCTTCACTCCTGAGACTGGGCACACCTCCGAGTGACCAAGAGGAGTGCCAGAGAACTGGGTGGCTACCTTTAGACTTTTTTGGACACTTGACTTGGGTCATTTTCTTTTGCAGCTTGTGATTAATAAAGATTATCTTTGCTCAAACACTTGCTTCATTTATTTTTTCAATAAAGTCTTGGTGGAAACTTTTAGAAATGGTTTAAGCCTTTGCATGCTTGTGGATGGGTTAAGATAGCAGTGGGATGGCAGGATACCCGGGATGGGTAATAGCTGAGGATGGGCAGGGACACCTGTGGGATGGGCAGGATACCTTTGGATGGTAATAGCTGTGGGATAGATAAGCCTCCAGTGCAAGCATAGTGGGACTGTATGGTCCACCCTCCCAGGTGCCACACCTTAGGCCCTTCATTATCAATAGCAATGTAAGCATTAATCAACACATTTGAAACATAAACACAACTCTTTATTAAATGCCCTGTTCATTGTAGCGCCCACCAACATACTGGCCCATCTCATCAATGTGATGAGCAGTGAAGGAAGCATCCATTAACCATCTATCATCCTCGTTTGCCACTCCACTGGTCAGCTGGGGAGGTGCACCAGTGTTTCAGGAGGTTATGCTGCTTCTTCCTTCACATGAAGCTCTGTTGGGCCTTGCACATCCTCAGTGTCTATCAGTTTCGCCCTTGCCTCCATTCCCCAGGCTCCATGTCCCCATTGCCTTGTTGAGGTCCACGAGCCTGTTCTGCAAGACTGGGTACGGGTGGCGCATGAGATTGTGCAGGATGCAGCAAGCTTCCACGCTCCTCACGGTCTCTGGGCGATGCTGCATGGTGTGAGAAGTACCTTGAACCTGTTGGCCAGGATGCCAAAGGCGTTCTTACCACCCGCTTGCCCTGGACAGCCTGTAGTTGAAGATCCTCTTTCACGGGTGAGGAGTCTGGAGGTGTAGGGCTTCATGAGGTAGGTTGTGAGGGAGACAATCATCCCCCACGATGAAGTAGGGACTCTTGCGTGTCGTTGGGCAGGGGTCTGGATCTGGAAGCCCATGATGAGGTTGCATTCAAGCCCCTCCTTGAGGTCACTGCGTGTATACCTGGGCATCTGAACATGAGCCATTGCCTGAAGTATCGATGTACATGAACTTGTAGTCAGCATCGACCATGGCGAAGAGGATGTGCTGAAGAAGCCCTTGTAGTGAAATAATGGACCCTGACTTGGCTGGAGCTTTGCAGGCCACGTGCTTGCATCTATGGCTCCAACGGTGTGGGGAAGGTCCGCCTCTGACTTATCCACACTTCTTCCAGCCTTCTTCAGTGAGGGGCACTGTAGGAGTTCCTCCATGTATTCTTCGATGATGGCCTGCACCATTCTCTGACCACAATGCTGATGTGGTTTGTGTGGCACCCTCCAGCCGTACTGCATGCTACTGTAGGTGGTCGCTGAGGCCAGGTGGCACAGAGTCAGTGCCACCTTGAGCCAGGTCCAGGCTGGGCCGGAAGTTGGTGTTTGCCTTGGTCAACCTGGTGGTCAGCCGCTGCACAACTTCGTCAAACATGGCTGGAGCATCCTCATGAAGTTTTGGAATGCACGAGGGTCTTCGTTCCTGAGCTCCACCATCAGCTTGTTGTACAGTCCGTCCTCTGCTCTTCTCCCGATCCATCTTCGGACCCAGACGCTTCTTGGCCGCCTCTTTTTCTTCCTGTAGTAGAGTTGAAAGAGCCTGTAGATGCTTTGCACTGTTGCAGAACGATGGTGGCTACCAAAAGGACTGTGTTACGATCCAGGGTGGACATGACTGGATGCTGTGAAGAGCAAGAGGCAGATGAAGGCTGAAGGGGTCTGCACAGCAGGGCTGCTGGTCTGAAAGTGAGATCCAGGTGAGTTGCTCCCCCTTTTTTATAGGCAATATAGGTTTTCCCCTAGGTGTCCTTTTGCATCCTCTAGCATCCTCTAGACATCCTTAATATCCGAGATAGGTCCCCTCTAGTGAACGTTTTTTCTGTTTTAAATGCTTTCTTGCGTCTGCATCCGCTTTCATCTTTCTCCGTCCGTGCTACTTACGCTGCGTGTCCATTCCGCGTCCGTTCTGCTTCCTCCCTGTGTCCGTTTGTTCCTCCTGTGTCCACTGGAGCGGATTTGAGTTGCGTGATGCGCAGCGGATGCCTAGCGGATATAGCGGACGCGTACGGATGACGACGGATGCAGAACAGATGTTCCCCGTATGCCTAGCGGATGCAAAACGGACGCGTTGGATACATTTCTGCTCAAAAAGTTTTGAGCAGCTCAAAACTTTTTGAGCAGATGAAATGTCAGTACGACGGATGCTACGGATAGAGAGGAAGAAAAACGGACGCAGTGAGTACAAAACGGATGCATCGCGTTAACCAACGGATGGCAAGGTGTTTTTCTCCGTTTTACATCCTCTTTCCATCCGTTGGTGCAGTGTGACATGGGCTTTAATTCTTATGAAGTCTCAAAGGGTTTTGTGCAATCTAATGATCCAGAATTCTACTATATATTCCTGACAATAAACATGCATATTTTCCTGATAATTTTTGAGAGAACATAAGAGGGAGGAGAGGATTTAACTCATGTGTATATGGCTAGATCTGGGATTAAGTCTAGTTATTCAACAATTTGTGAACTAGAAAAGAGTGACACAACTGCAGACTAACACCTTAACATTTGCTGCCCGGACAGACAGTAGGTTTCCAGGCAGAGATCAAAGTGTTGGTCATTGTTAATGCTACAGGCTCTTATTTAGCATTACACCAAGAGTAATCAGGCATAGCATTGCCAGGGACTGAAATGAACCATCCTATCAAACATCCAGAGAAGAAGTCATGCTACAAAATTCCTCTGCTTAAAAGGTACAGGGAATATGTGTTAAGCGCCAGGACTTCCCTATAGTGATCCCCATAATTTGGAGCTCAGTTCTCAGATGGCAACATTCTTTTTTTGCATATTAAAAAGTCTTAAGAGTATTTTATTCCAGCATGTCTTGATTGATTATGGACAGCCGCCATAAGCCAGTATATCTTTCCATATAATGGAACCAATAATATTATTTCCTAAGGATTAAAACCATTGAGCAGATCCCTAAAGAAGAAGTGGATCCATCAAGCATATTTCTAGAAAGTATATCCATCAAGTAGATTCCTAGAGAGGAAGCAGATTGTTCTCTCTAGGAATCTGCTTGTTGGTTTTTAACCCACAGAAAGCCAAGGCACAGCCAATCTCCTTGTGCTGCCAGCTCCAATCTATGCAGGAATGGGGAGAATGTAAAAGAGAGGAAGGCTGTCTTTGACATGAGTGAGAAGACCAGACAAAAGTGATCAAGGAGGAAAGGAGGAGGAGGAAAATGTGAGATCAACCAAAGGGCTAAGAGAAAAAGAGAAATGTGTACTTTAATGATTAGGTTTGTGGGCTGCCAGTCACAAGGAACCGGGGGAAACAAAACTTTTATAGAGATCCTTGAATCTAAACCAAAATGGGCAAGAGAAATCGAAAAATGGACTTCAGTGAAAAACACAAAGCACTAAAGGGCATAACCTTTAACAGGAGAGCAGCTAGCAGGGAACAAATAATTGATGACTCTAAAGGGAAAAAAGAATGAAGGCACAGAGATACATAACCTAAATGTCAGAGCATTAAGCTGGAGATAGGAGCCAGATGCAAAGCAGGGTCCTGGAGCTATATCATTTTGATCCAAAAGCAGGTTCTCAGGAGATTGAGGAAGCATATGTTCATAAAGATGGGCCATTGTTAAAACATAGATTATCATTCAACTAGGCATTTTAAACAATAAGATGTCTTCAAGGCTGACTTTATCTTAACTGACACCTAAAGAATATAGGTTTATTCTATAAATAAAACATATAAAGAAATCTTTATATCAAAGGCAAAATAGCAGTACCATTTCCAGAAGTATATAATAACACTGTATCTGATGATATAAAAAAGTTAGGTGGGGTTTTTTGATGGTTTAATTCCTTTAGCCATTGTGGTTTAATAGCATTATTTGAAAATTAGGCCACCAAAAACTCTCAGAATGTTTGAAAAGTACTCACTGTTAACAAATTATTTTTCATTTGTATATTTCCATATTGATCCTGTCCTAGGGTCACATCTTTTAAGTTTTCATACAATATCTTATGTCTTGAAACCATCAAGATTGTCATTCTGCCATAAACTTCAATGAACAGCATTCTTTAGCATATTGTTAATGCTACAATATGCTGCCTAAATTTTCCAATGCTTTATAAAACCAGTCAACTCCAATAAGTTTTTGGCAACTGCAACCTCAAAGACTGCCTTGTTTCACTATGGCAAGTTTTGCTTAGTCAACCAGCAATTCCATCTCTTCCCTGTTATTCCAAAATATTCCTTCCTGTCTTTCCTAAATTAGTTTGTATGCTTTCAACCCCTCCAAGTATTTAGCTGATGTTTTGGTCTCTTTTGGTCAACAGTGCAAGTCAGATTCTAATCTTAATTGATGGTTTTGAATATGATTGTGGACTTCTGGAACAAAACTTCTTGGCAGTTGATCTTCACTGGATCAAGCCCAATCTCTGGTAACTTGACTCTGGATATACTCTGACAGAAATCAGGATTTGTTTGTATTAATCTTGGCTAAATTATTTGGTTTACCCATTGTGCTAAATTATGGTTTGTCTTACACTGGTTGCAAAACAAGCAACAGAAACTTGTACATCATCCAAAATTCAATAAAACGCATTATGGTTTAGTGTACTGTATACATTCAGCCACAGCAAGTCATTCAAGAAATTAAGGTTAAAAGTAAGACATGGTATAATGCATGAACTCAATATTTCTTCCCTGGGATAATTTTGGTTAAAGCTAAGGACTCTTCTTTCCAACTGCTCTACTTAAAAGATAACAAGCATAACTTGAAGGTATCTCCCCATGTGTATTCACTGAAGAAAATATTTTGCTTGCCAAACTGTACTGGGTTTTTTTAGTTACATTTTAGATATGAAAATACGTAAAGGCATACAAATAATACTTAGCACCAGACGTATTAAATATACTAGGGTCTGCTCTGCACTGCCATAAACAAATAGTTCAAATATGATTATTGTCACAAGATTATGGTGTTTCGGGAGATGGAAAGATTTGGCACTACCCACTGTGGAACAATGATTGGTGAAATTAACAGATTTTGCAAAAATAGATAAACTGACTTCTTTAATTAGAGAAAAGATGCTATCTACATATACTGGTGACAGAATACCTCTTAAGAATTCTTGCATAAAATGAAAAAATAAACTTGTGATTTATAGCTTTGATGATTAGACAAGATAGATTATAAAAAGAAGGCTAGTATGATGTAATTCTACAGAAAGAGGTTAAAGTATAACTGTAATTCTAACTGCTGTGAAGAGTATTGGAAACCATTGCTTTGAATCTTTTCTTTCTTTCTTTCTTGTACTTTTGGTTTCTCTTTTTTCTTCCTTAATTTATACTCATTTGTATTTGTCAGAACTGCCACTTTGTGCCTGCTCTCTGCAATTGCTTTGACACCAGTCTGCCATAAACCCTGGGGGAGGCTGAGACGGAAGGGAAACACCTGCAGGGAAAGGGAAGGTTAAGAGAAAGTGCCTTCCTAAGATGGCACTTCAAGGTTGCTTCCTGATAAGAAGAATGCTGCTGCAAGTCAACCTACAATTAGAGGGACTTTTCCAAAACAACTTCAAAATTGATTAGACATTGGGGGACCAGCAATGGGAAGTGCTTAAACAGGGGAAAAATTTACTTGGGGTTTTCATGCTTGAATTTCACTTCTGGCTTTGCACTACTATATTTTACTTTGCTTCTACCCGATGGTGTTAAGGATAGTTCTTACTTAGAGACTCAAGCTGAGGCAGGTCTGACATTATTAGTTTTTGTATTCTATTTTTAAAAGGTTTCATAAAAATAAAATAATAATAAAAATATGTGTGCGTGTATAAAGAAACAGTTCAAACTGAATCAACTTTTGTTTTAATTGAATGTAGACATAGATAAACATCACTGGCACAGTTAGGTTAGGAAATTTGCAAACTGTGCTTACAAAGATGTACGTATGAGAAGTGAACAAAAAGTAATACCTTCAATGCTGTAACTCACCAATTGATGGCAGTACTAACAAGCTAGAGACTTTGATATGTTCTTTGGCATCAATTCTTAATTCAGTTGGCTGGGAGTTACAGTAAGGAAAGGTGTTGTTGTTCATGTTTATCAAATCCAAGTTTTTATATTGATGACTATGTGTTACTGAGCCAAAAAATGTAAGGATGGTGAGCCAGGAAAAAAAACCTGATTTGTGTAATCAAGAACTAAGTAGATAACTTGTGAAAGCAGCCAATGAATTTCATAGAATTATAGAGTTTCACGTGAGAAAGGCTGATGAACCGATCAAGGATAATCATGGATCATCCAAAGGGTAATTGTTGTCAAGCTTGGCATTTTACAGGAATGTGTGGTCACATAACTGATTTCAATAGTATAGTTTGCCATAATGAGTTACTTGCATGCTGGCAGTTTTAAAATGAAAAAGTTGAAATTTCAGAAGTTGAAATTTGCCAGCATTTGTCATATTACAAAAATGAAATGATTAATTTCTTCACCATATCAGGACAGTGATAAAACATGAGTTTCTCATTATAAACCAGAAACAAAGAATCAGTCCTGGAATATCATCACAAAGCTTCACTTGAAAAAATAAAATAAAAACAAAAGTCAGGCTTCAACAGAAAAACTCATGACTGTACTGGTTTTTTTGTGGGTGGATTTCAGTAAACCTGGCACCACTATATCAACTTAAGAGTACTGCACTGTAACACTCAAAACTTTGAAACAACAATCAAGCGGAGTTCAGTAGCAGAAGTAGATTTTTTTTCTGCAGTGTAACAGTGATAACCACTTTATCAAAGTGGCAATTGCATAGTTGGATCTCACTGTCTTACTGTATCTGCTGCATCTGCTGTTCAGTCTATACTTGATGCCATGCAACAACCTTTTCACAAAACAAAAAGAATAGTATTGTGGACTTCTGTTTGACTCAAATGAGGAAATGGGAAGGACTTTCAGGACCTGGTTGAACAAACAAACTATATTCCATAAATACTCTAAAAACTTATCCATGATTGACAGAAGTGCAATGAATGACAGTGATTATTTGGAAAAGAAGTAAAATCATAAAAATAGTTCATATCAATAATTATTTCTGTTTCATGCATTAAAATATTCCTATTTTAAAAGATGGAGGCATTACTTTCCATTTAACCCCCATGCCATTGTGATATTCTATCACATAAAAGTAGTAATGGCTTTATTAAAAGTAGTCACTAAACAGAATCTTCAGTTCTTTATGCTAGACCTCCCCAGCCTCTCAAGCTGGGGAGAGACAAGATAAGTTAGACAATTTCCAGCTACCATAAAGGTAAAGGTTCCCCTCGCACATATGTGCTAGTCGTTTCTAGGGGGTGGTGCTCATCTCTGTTTCAAAGACGAAGAGC
The DNA here is from genome assembly GCA_004320025.1 of Laticauda laticaudata. NCBI lineage: Eukaryota > Metazoa > Chordata > Lepidosauria > Squamata > Elapidae > Laticauda > Laticauda laticaudata. Next base: position 29,758 of record BHFT01021555.1, read on the forward strand.
CAGCACTGTCCGAAGATATCTCCGTGGTCATATGGCCAGCATGACTAAATGCCGAAGGTACACGGAATGCTGTTACCTTTCCACCAAGGATGGTCCCTATTTTTCTGCTTGCATTTTTACATGCTTTCGAACTGCTAGGTTGGCAGAAGCTGGGACAAGTAACAGGAGCTTACTCCATTACACAGCACTAGGGATTCAAACCGCCAAACTGCTGACCTTTCTGATCAACAAACTCAGCATCTTAGCCACTGAGCCACCATGTCTCTACCATACTGGTCACCAATATTACAACCAATATCACCAATACCATACTACTGGGTCAGCTACCATACTGATCACCAATATTACAACCAAAATCTCTGTTCTTGTCTTGCATACTTATCAGAAATTATGAAAATGCTGTAATTTCATGTCTTCATCTACATAATGTATATTTCCCAATTTTTCAGCAAGAAAAGAATTAATAATCAAAAGATGCATTTTCTACTAGCAGTTTTTTTAAAATTTTACTTACAATATTAAAATACCAACTCCAAAAGAAGAAAAGAATTTGAAGAAGTTTGGTATGAAAACTGCAGGCTTGTTGAAGAAGACTGAAAAGGGCATGGATTCTAAAGACTTAGAGCTGACAGAACTAATGTGACTGGACTTGCTTAAGAAGATTGATGGAGACTGGTAAATGGGCATTGGTAGAAGTTACCCTGAACGTCCTTTCTATCTATGGTGCGAGAGAGCCCAGGATGGATTGACTCCTTTCTATGATGTCATTTAGCTGAGTCTGTACTAAAATATAAAAGCCAGCCCCCGGAAGAGACCCCAGCTTTGGCAAAGATACTTGACAGACTGAAAAGTGTCTCTGAAAGCAAGCCACAACAATAATACAGAAATATGACTTACCCTCTCTGGACGAATCAAGGGAGGGGCTGGGCTCTCTCGCAGCATAGATAGAAAGGCGTTCAGGTAACTTCTACCAATGCCCATTCTTCTCCATGCTGCATCGGAGCCCAGCGATGGGACATACCAAAGTTTGCATGTCCACGGGTGGGTCCTTGTCTGGCTCATCACACCGACTGTTGAACCACTTGTTGAAGCACCAGTCTGCGAAGGCTTCAGTTGCCGAGGCAAAGACATCCAGACGGTAGTATCTGATGAAGGAGACGGAGATGTCCACATGGCCGCACGACAGATCTCCAAGGGTGCTTGGTCGCCTAGGCAGCCGAAGTGGCCGCGTTTTCTGGTAGAGTGTGTTGTCAGACCTGAGGAACCAGAAGGGCCACAGCTTTGTAAGGCCTGCTCAATGCAAGATCTGAACCCACTTGCTAATAGTAGAAAGAAGAGCCTTGTGCCCAAGTGAGAAGGGAAAAGGAAACAAAATGGCTTCAGACTTCCTGAAGGAGGAAGTGCACTTAATGTATATTCTAAAGAGCCCTACCTACGTCTAGCGAGTGCCACTGCTGCTCTAAGTTATGTTGTGGCGGGGGGGGAGCAGAAGCCAGGCAACTTAATGTCCTGGGACCTGTGAAACAGGTGTTAACCCTTGGAATAAACGAGGGGTCCAGACTGAGGACAACCCTACATCGTGAAAGGAACAAAGGTCTGTCTGATGGAAAGAGCAGCGAGCTCGGATACCCACCTGGCTGAAGTGATGGAAACGGGGAATACTACCTTCGAGTCAGGAAACAGAGAGACAATGTTATAAGGGGTTCAAAAGGGGGTTTGTTAAGGGCATAAAGAACCACATGAAGATCCCAGGAAGGACACCTGTGAACCACCAGAGGGTGCAGGTTGGAAGCCCCTTTCAAAAACCTCCTGACTGAAGGATGGGATGAGGAAGGAAGCGAACCCCATGAAAGAACCGAGGAGAGGGCTCAACCTGTCTGCGTAAGGTGTGGGGGCCAAACCTTTCTCCAGATAATGATGAAGGAATCTAAGAACCTCTGCTAACTGGGCTAAAGCGGGAGAGAGAGACCCTCCCTAAGGCACCATCGGGAAGGGCCTTCCAGGTGGCATTTTAGATACGCCTTGTGGAGGTTTTCGAGATGCCAGGATAGTGATGATGACCCTTTCAGGAAGATCAGCCACCTCTAGCCATCACTGCTCAAGTGCCACATGGTCAGCTTGAGCCACTGGGGCTCCGGGTGGGAGCAGAATCCACTGATGAAGGGAGATTAGATGGCTGGGATCCTCCAAGGAGAAGCCACCAAAAGGTTGACCAGGTCTGCAAACCAGGGCATCCTTGGCCAATAGGGTGCAAGGAGGAGGAACTCCACTCGTTCCTCCAACATCTTCTGAATTACTGCCGGAATGAATGGGGAGTGGGGGAAAGCATAGAGGAGACTTTGGGCAATCTGCACCGAAGGGCAGTGGTCCCCTCCGCTCCCTGGCAAGGAAACCTGGTGAAGAATCTGGTGACCTGGGCAATTTGAGGAGTGAGAAGATCCACCTCTGGTGTCTGAATCTGAGGGAAAGGTCCCTGAATAGAGAAGGAGGAATAGACCATTCTGCCTGGTCGACTAGGCTCCTGCTGACCCAGTCGGCCTGGAGTTGTTGATCCTGGAGAAGTGGTCTGCCAATCGACAACAGGTGTTGCTGTGCCCATAACCCTAACCATAGAGCCTCTCCCATGAGGGCTCTGACCTCTTTCCCCCCCCCTACTGGTTGACATGAGCAATGGCAGCCATGTTGTCGATAAGGACTAGAACATGAGAGAGCCGGTCACTTGATGCTGAAATGCTGAGAGCTAGGAAAAAATGGCTCTGAAGCTCTAGCCAATTTATGGGAAGGGCCTGCTCTGAACCTGTACCAAGTCCTGAGCTATCTGGCCCTGCATATGGGAACCCCACCCAGGAGGCTGCATCGGTGGTTATCACTAGCCTGCCTGGACCTGAAAAGAAGTCCCTTTCCAGATTAACGGGAACACCACCAATTGAGAGATCTCCGGATTTGAGGTGGGAGCAGGACCTTGATGGATGAGTGGCTGTTCCGCCATTGGTAGAGAAGAGGAACCATTAGAGTGGACAGGAGTGGAAAATTAGTGGCTTCTGGAGATATGACAGGGTAATTGCAGATCCCAATGGGCTGCCATGGATGAAGGAGGACAGAATCAAAATGTTGTCCAAGCTAGCATTGGATCCTCACTGGAACAGAAGACAGAAATGCCACAATTGCTGCCAGAACCTTCATGAAGACGCTTGAAAGCTAATGAGAGGGCAAAGGGAAGTGCTTGATACTGGTAACGGTATTCTGATAACAGAAACGGAAAAAAACTGGCAATGATGAAGCAAATGGGGATGTGGAGGTAAACTCCATGAGAATCAGTGGAGGAGAAGAGATCACCCTCCCAAACCTCTCTAATAGAAGCAGTCTGCATTTTAAATAGCCTGTATTTTTACAAATTTGGTTGAGAAATTTTAGATCCAGGATGGTTCGCTACCCCCCCCCAAGGCTTTGGGAATGATGAAAGGTGAGAATAAAGCCCACGTCCCCATTCAGAGGGGGGAACAGTTCGAATAGCTTGGATTTCAAGAAGGAGTTGAATGCCTGATTCATGAGGTCTTACCTTGAAATGTCCCGAGAGACAGGACAGATCAAAAAAAAATTTTTAGGGGGGGTGTATTGTAATTGTAATCCTGACCTAAATAGTGCTGAGCACGCAGGCATCCGCTGTTGACTCCTCCCATTTGGAGGCAAGAAGGGCTAGGCGACCTCTGATGGGTGGGGAGAACGAGGGATTACTTAGAGCAACGGCAGGAATGACCCCCATCCTCCTGAAAGGGCTGTTTTACCAGTATAAGAAGCTGGGCAATAGCGGCTCTCTTCCCAGAGGAAGAGAGAATTTTATGTTTTATCTCTGGTTTCGATGAGATAAGGTTCCAGAGCATTGCCAAAAAGCTTATCGCCCGTGAATGGAATTGAAACCAGCTTCCATTTATGACGTGACTCCCTCTGCCCAATTTCTGAGCCATACAGTCTTCTTGCTGCACTGAAGATGCCATGGCCCTAGATGCAAATTTGGCGGAATTGAGAGTGGCATCTGCAGTGATTCCGCCCTTGAGATAATCTTATTAAGGCTTTGGGTGAGACTGAAGGTCAGATGTAGGCAATCTAATCTGGAGTTGGTGGCGGCCACCGTATGATGCCCACGTGAGAGTGCCAGAAAATGGGAATGAGGCCAGAACCGGAATGTCAACAGAAGGCACTGCCAGGGAATTGTCCAGGGCTGCACTGATGTTGTAAAAATGCTTATCCAGAGGAGATGGGCAAGAACCTGCGGAAGGGGAAGTGCACTGTTCCTTGCCCATGTCCAGGAACAAAGTGGGAGAAGGCAAAACCTCTGCATTCAGTACAGGTTGGAGAAGAATGAGTCTCCCTGGCTAGAGGGAATTCCTTGTGGCTGAGAGCCACTTCCTTTGGCAACAGCTTGGCAGTGACCAAGGCCATGCTGAGTAATGGCCTGAAGAGAGAAGGATTGAAGACCAATGCAGAGGATGTTTGTTCTGGGCGAGAGTCCTCTTCCTCTGAAAGATTTTGGTCAAAGGTCTCGCCCTCTTCACGTTTGAATGAGAGGAATAACTGTGTTCAGATGGTGAAGCCCTTCCCTCCTCATCAACCTCCTCCCATTTCTGGTAGAGAAGAATGGACCCTGAGGTTCTGGGGCCTGTGTAAATCAGGGTGATTGAGGCAACTTAGATTGAGAAGGGAGAAGGGCCTGAACCCTTTCCGAGGTAGAAGGATTTGCCTTGAAAGCTTCAGCCAATCCTGCCTAATGGCCAAAGAGACAAATTCTTGGATATCCCCTGGTCTATGCACAAAGGTTAGGCGCAAGAAGGCAGAAGGGCCCCACTGCTAAGGGATGAAGGTGGTGTTTCAGGCATAGATTTGAGAAGAGTTTCAAGGCCTGGAGGGGGGGGAGGAGCATAGGGCTCAGAAGCCTGTTAGAAATAAGGCCACGATCTGCTTAGATCCTGAGATATTGTACTGCAAAGCCTCAGGGACAGGCTCATAGATACTTCTCCTCCCCTGGGAGGGCTTGGCTGGGCCCCACGATATCACCTGACCAACATGCTGTAGTTGCACTCCCTTCTGTGAATTAGTTCTGTTTGAACTGCCTCTTTAGGGCTGCATTTCTGTGCTTTTTCTGCCTTGAAAACTCAGCCTGAGTTGCTTCTTAGAGGATCAGAGCTTAGCTCTGATTTTAGCAGCCACCTTCCCACTGGGACTGATTGGGTGCATTTGCCTACAACTTTTTCTCTTATGGCTTAAGAGGACTGTTCCACTGGGGGTGGGAAACTGTGTACCCTTATCTTGCTCTATTTGAAGAATAAAGGCTCTACGATATGAAAAAGAACTGTTTGTAAATTTTTGTATTAGCCCCGTTTAGGGTTTTAAAATTGGCCCTGGCTTACAAAAAATGGCACTCACCTCGGTGGGAAGCTTCAATCCAAGAGGCCCTGACTATGGGAAAACAGGCTCTGAGATTGAGAAGAATTTCTCCTTAGGCTATAAAGACCCCGAGTGAAGTCAGCAAAGGAAGGCGAGCCTCTGGCCCACACGATCAGCTGGCTTGACGCTGGTATCAGTGGTGTGGGGGAGGTCTACAGACGCTGCCCAACTTGCCTGAACAGTGCTCTGGCAATGCTGCTTCCAACGCTGCAGGAGAGAGAGAGCCCTGTTCTCCTGGAAGAGCAGCTGCCCAGATCCTGGGAGCTGCTGAAGCAAAGAAAAAAGGTACTGAAGATCGCTGGTAAGCGCTATCTACAGAACCTCAGCTGGCTGAAGCTGTTATCGGCTGGTTTGCCGATTGCTTTTTACAACATCTCAAACCACAGGCATGGGGCAGGTCTACAGATGCTGCCCAACTTGCCTGAATAGCGCTCTGGCAACGCTGCTCCCAACCTTGCTTGAAATGAGGAAAAATGGTACTAAAGATTGCTGGTGAGTGTTATCTAACAGAAGCTTTCAGAGACACAGCTACTGTCTGAAAGGAGCTGAGTCAAAAGCTGGGGTCTCTTCCGGGAGCTGGCTTTTATATCTTAGTACAGACTCAGCTAAATGACGTCATAGGAAGAAGTCAACTCATCCTGGGCTCTCAATGCAGCATGGAGGAGAATGGGCATGTTATATGCAACTGGAAAAGGTTTCTTTGAACAGCAAATGCTGTGGTGATATCTACAACAGAGGATTTGCGGGAATGAGATCCAAATGTTAGGAAAATCCTGTCAAAATTAAAAGTTAAAGGAAAAGTTTTATCATTAATAATCAATTGAGGATATGTGATCCTGGACGGACCCGATATAATAATTGTGATGGTCTACAGTAGATTAGAAGCTGTTGTAGACTTTCTTCAAATGATATACAATGATGGGTTGTTAACAGAGGTTTTTGGAGTTTAACCTAGCAGTTGGCTTTACTTTAACTTTTTTTTTTTAAGAGAGGGAGAGAGATAAAATATACATCAGGTCAAATTGGTTGGGTAGAGTTGAAGAAGTTCTATTGCCCTGTTTAACAAGGAGGGGGACTATTATTCTTGAAATATATTTATCAGTATTCAACTTGGAGGTGAAATTTATGTGTATGTCAGGTTTTACTCTCTGTTTTTGTTTTTTTGCTTTGTTTCATTTTTCCTATCTACATTTTTTTAATCTGTTGTTCAATTTTGTTTTCTTCGAAGAGAGGAATTTTCTTAATAGGATTCCATACTACATGTTAATTGTGACTCAGCCCATTCCTCTTCTCAAAAATTTAAAATAATTCACTGATAGAATCTGATCAGAAGTAAGCAGATGATGACTTTTGTACAGATCTGATTACCATAGCTAGGACTGGAATATTTTTTGCCTCTCCAAAGCAGGATTTATCCTTTGTGTATTGTAGAGGTTACATGGGACAATCTGAATTTATAAATTGATTAGCAACAGCAGGGTCAGAAATCAGAATATGTGAACTTGTTCTGCTACAGATTTTTTTTTCAGAACCAAAGCTGATTCTTAATACCTGGAATTTCATATTCTTTTAAAAAAGCAAATAGAGGCTGAAGGAGAAAGGGACAAAATAATATAACGCAGCAATGTAATAATAATAATAGCTGTATTATTATTGAAAAAACAATATTGTCCTTTTGTTCTTCACAGCTGTATTTAATATGGCAGTTTGGATTTAATGCACAAAATGATGATGATTAATGAGTTCAAAATATATAGAGGAACATTAATTAGAAGTTTACATGACTAGAGGTTGGGAATTTTGTATGAGCCACTACAAGGGAAGGAGAACCTATAATTTCCAGCAGTTTAGCACCATTATATTTGCACATTTATTATTATTATTTATATTGTAAATAATACAAACTTGTAAGTCCTTCTGAAGTAATCTGTCTATACATTAGATTTAAATATTGAAATCAACCTGGGTGATCAAATACCTGTAGAAGGTTATTGCAATTATTAAATAAGACTTTTCTTAATAGCCTGAGATCCAATAAATTTATTTACTTACGGTGGCTACCAATAGTAAGTTTCACTGAAAATAAATCTTGAGTGCTCATAGATGCATCTTGCAAAGGCCAGCTGATAGGCCTTGAAAGGTTTATATATTATTCACAGTGGTCTGAAACATAATACCGTAGATTACCTTATATCTTTTCAGTTTGAAAAAGCACAGATCTTAGCCTTTATTTACTATTCGTATCTAATTATACATTTTCTATCCTAATTTTCACTGATGAAACAATTCCAGAGTTATTCCAGGAAATCCTGCTCAATCCAGGGTCCACATATTTCAGGTTCAGATGGCAATGACTGGGCAGTGGCAGATGGTTTTACTGTATAATGAATGACTGAGAAACTGAGTGTCCCATATTTTCATCTGCTGTCCTGAGAGTATAACCTGGTGCAACCCTCCATATGTGTATGTTGTTTTGGTATGGTAAATGAATGTTTTGGCATTTATGAATTTTCATTCATGGTAGATGAATGTTTTGGCATGCATAGCAAAAGTTCACATGCAGCACTATGACAGTCAAGGTCACATAACAAGACAAAAGCTTGATGACTGCACTTTCTAGGATTAGTTAACCATTATCCCAGAAATTTTGTTTTTCCTCCTTGCTGGTTTTTTTTTCTGAAATGAGGAATGTAGCTATAGTAGCAGCAAAGTAACATCATAAAAAGTACTGTCCTCAGTTATTTTTGACTCATATTAAATACACTCATTGCAGCTGTAAAACCATTGTATTGCCTTATGCTCTCATTTCCATACTGAGTGTAATATTCAGCTTTTGCTTTTATACAAAGTTAAGATTTGGGGGGAATTGGTTAAACTAGTTTATATATATGATCCTCAGAGCCAATACTTTCATTATTCTAAATATCTATTTTAATACTTCCAGGTAGAGCCAGCTATCTGTTTAAAACACTTGTTTGGGAGGAAACGTGCTAACAAATGAAAGGCAGTTCTATTTTATAGCAGGAAAATTACTCATCAGACATGGGATGACTGTATGGATTTTTCTGTGATCTATTTTATAATTTTGAATTGTTCTAGATTATGAGTTTTCTACCTTTTCCATTGGTACATAGTTTCTGATTAATTGGACTTGTTGTAGAACCCTGATGGGGAAAATGTAGAAAAGTATTTCACAAAACTGATCATTACATATTTGTAGTAATTTAAAGGGTTTTAAATAAATTATTTTACAGCTACCATAACATGGTTGCAACATCAAGGTGATCACTAAATAGCAGGAAATTTTCAGTTGGATTTTTATTTTTGTAGGCCATCTATAGTAGCTATTGATGGGTATCATGGCTAACAATTTATTAAGGTCTAAAAAGCATCATTCAAAAAAACAACAACTGACCCTATCTTTACCTACAGTCTAATATGAAGTTAGTTCAATAGCTTTCACAAATTCATAAAAAGCAAAATATACTCTCTCTTATCCTTTCCCCTCTTCAACATGTATATGGTAGCAATGCTTTTTTCTATCTTCATGCATTTCTTCATAAACCTACATTCTATCTGAAATTTAATTAATGTCTATTAGAATTAAGTGAAAGCTTTGTTAAGTCCATACTCTGCATGCAAAAACACTGGCTTATGAGCATTTTACATTTAAGAGGGATTTTCCACTATTTAATTCCTCAGTTGCCATTTAGCACTCTGCTTTATGTTCCAGAGCATAACCTTTAACAACAGTTCTTGCTGAATTTAAAATAATAAGGGTGACATGACAGATTGAATGCAGGCAGTCCTTGACTTATGACCATGGCTGAGCTCAGAATTACAATTGTTAAAGCCCCTGTCACACTGCACCAACGGATGCAAAGAGGATGTAAAACGGACAAAAAAGCTTGCCATCCGTTGAAAACCGCGACACACTCACTGCTCCGCTTTTGGCTTCCCTCATTCCTAGTCAGTCCGCATCGTACTCACTTGCACGTTTACTCATTCCCGCTCCAGAAAGTTTGAGCCGGCCCCAAACTTTGTGCGCGGAAAATGTTCCAATTCGATTCCGCTTCATGCATCCGCTACGCCATCGCAAACGCATCCGTTCTGCATCTCCGCTTACGCATCGCTATATCGCTTAGAGCATCCGCTGCGCATCCGCACAACTCACAATCCCGAGCTCGGTACGCCATGGGAGGCAACGGAATGGACTGAACAGAAAGCGCGAATGCAGAACGGAATGACCTAGCGGATGCAGCACAGAAAACAAACGTTTAAACGGAAAAAACGTTCGCAGAGGGGGACTATCCTCTGATATTAAGGAGTTGCTGCAGGATGCTCTAGAGAGATGCCTCAGAGGATGCCGTCGATTGAGGATGCCCTAGAGGATTGCCTAGAGGATGCAAGGCGACACTATACTGCCTATAAAAGGGGGCACACAATTGGATCCACTTCAGAACAGCACCCTGCGGTGCGGACCTCTCAGCCTTCATCGACTCTTCCTCTTCCACAGCATCCAGTTCATTGTCCACCGTGGAATCGTAACACAGTCCTTTTGCAGCCACCGTCCTTCATGCAAAACAGTGCGAAGCCATATACAGGCTATTGTGAACTCTTACACGGGAAGAAAAAAGAGGATACCGCGGCCACATAGGAAGCAGCTGGTACGAAGATGGTTCACCAGAAGAGCAGAGGACACTGTTAACAAAGCTGATGCGTGGAGCTCAGGAGTTAAGCACTCGGGGCATTCCATGAACTTCATGAGGGATGCCTCCCAGCATATGTTTTGATTAACTTTGTGCAGCGCCTGACAACCCAGGTTGACCAAGACAAACACCAAAACTTCCAGCCCAGCCTGGAACCTGGGCCAAAGGTAGTAGCACTACGACTCTGCGCCACCTGGCCTCAGGTGGGACCACCTAACAGGAGCATGCATGTACGTCTGAGGGTGCACACACAACACCATCAGCACTGTGGTCAGAGAAGTGCGTGCAGGGCCATTCATCGAAGAATTACAAGGAGGAGCTCCTCCAGTGCCCCTTCCACTGAAGAAGGATGGAAGAAGAGGCAGTGGTGTATCAAAAGTGGAACTTTCCCCCACACCATTGAAGCATTAGATGGCAAGCACGTGGCCTGCAAAGCTCCAGCCAAAGTCGGGGTGCACTTATTTCAACTTACAATGGGCTTCTTCAGCATCATCCCTTCGCCATGGTCAAATGCTGACAAAACTTCATGTACATCGAGCTTCAGGCAGCGCTCCAACTTCAATGCCCAGGTAACAACGCCAGTCACCTCAAGGAGGAGCTGGAACGCAACTGCAATCGTTGGCTTCCCAGATCCAGATCTCACTGCCCAATGACACGCAAGATGTGCCCTACTCATCATGGGGATGATGCCTTCGCCCTCACAACTACCTCATGAAGCCCTATACCCCCATATACGTCACCCGTGAAGAGAGGATCTTCAACTACGAGCCTGTCCAGGCCAAGCAGGGGGAGAGAACGCCTTGGCATCCTGCCAAACAAAGTTCCCAGGTACTTCTCGTACCACATGCAGCATACCACAGACCGTGAGGGGTATCATGAAGCTTGTCTGCATCCTGCAAAAATCTCATGCGTAACCTGCTACCCAGTCTTGCCAGAACAGGCTCGTGGACCTCCAGCAAGGCAGATGGGGACATGGAGCCTGGGAATGAGGCAAGGGCAAAAAGACCTGATAGACACTCGGATGTGCACGCCCCACAGAGCTTCATGTGAAGGGAAGAAGCAGCGCAACCTCATGGAAAACATGGCTGCAACTCCCAACGCTGGAGCGTGGAGTGGCAAGACAGGATGATTAGCATGGTTCAATGGATGCTTCCTTCAGCCTGTCTCATATCACACTGATGAGATTGGCCATTGTATTGGTTGCAGTGGGCCCTACAATGAACAGGGCATTTAATAAAAGTTGTTTTATCGTCTGGACATGTGTTGGAATGATTGATTATATCTGTATTATAAAAAGGGCCATATGTTGTGCAGCTGGTTGAGGTGGGACCATAACTAGTCCCCACTATGCTTGCACTGGAGGTTTATTCTATCCCACGAGCTATTATAACCATTCCAAATGTATCCCTCCCATCCCAACAGGTAATCCCTGCCCATCCCACAGCTATCTTAACCCATCCCACTAAGCATGCAAAGGCTATAATCATTTCTAAAGTTCCAGCAAGACTTTATTTAAAAAAAAGAAATGAGCAATTGTGTGAATCAAAAATGAGACTTTATTAACAACAAGCATAGACAAAAATGAGTCTTGTACTCCTCTTTTCGCTCAATCCCAAGATGAAGGTCACAGGTGCGTGGAGTGGCTGGATGCTGGAGTGCTTTTCAATCAGCTCCTCCAGAAGCAGAAACAGCCAGAAGGCCCCAGCCCCAGATAGAACGAGCCCGTGTGCAGAATCCTCAGCAGACCAGAGTGAGGGCCAGGGCGGATTGTAGCCCGTGTCCCTTTGCAAAGTGATGGCAGCAGATGGCTGAGCTTTTGTGCTTCAGCATGGTTTGTGGGGTTGCGCGGCAGGGAGGGACGCAGGGAACCAAGGCTGGCAGGAAAGGACTGGCAGGGAGCAGCACCAAGGCTGGCATGCAGGCTGCAGGTAAGGCTTGCAAGCAAGACGCAGGCACCATAGGCTCTGCAGGGAAAAGGCTGCAGGGAAGGCTATGGCAGGGAGGCAGCACCAAGGCTGGCAGGAAGACTGCAGGCAGGCAAGGACCAAGGCTGGCAGGCAGCATGAAACCAAGCTGCAGGCAGGCAGGCAGCAAAGGCTGGCAGGCAGACAGGCTGGGCAGCAGGCTGCAGCAGGCACGCAGCAAGCTGCAGGAGGCTGGCAGCAGCTGCAGACAGAACATGCAGGCAGACATGCAGCAGGAACAGGGAAGGCAGTCATGTGTTCTGCAACAGGTCTTTCTCTGAACTGGTACCTGCTTCGAGCTGCTTCCATTAATCCATGGGGCTGACGCAATGCAGTCCCCCCGCAGCGCAATTAACGCCAGGGCATCCGTTAGGCTTCCGCTGTGCATTCGCTGATGCATCCGCTGCTATCCATTCCGCATCCCGACTTTTGCTACGAAATCGCGGTGTCCCCCGGAAGTCTTGGGATGTTTCATCCGCTCCCATCCGCTTCCAATCCGCTAGCTTCGCGTTTTCTGCATCCTGCTTTTTCCATCCCTACCTAGCGTCCTCCCCCGTTACTTATTTATCCGCTTCCAGGTTATGCAAATTTTTCCCCTTTTAGATAGGCGCTCGATCCTATCCTACCACAACGATTTTGCCCCTTTTGAGAGCGGATAACAACGGATGGAACATTTTGCTTGTCCATTGTGTCCGTTTTGCATCCGTTGGGCCTTTAGTTATGTCGGTTGTTAAGTAGATCACTACATGCCCAAGTTTATGACCTTTTTTGCAATGGTTGTTAAGTTCATTATCTGCACTGGGATTTTTTTTGCTAGGAATCAGAACTGAATGACAGTTTCTGGCAAAACAAATCATAAATTTTGTCACATGGCTGTGGGAATTGCAACCAGCCATAAATGCAGGTTAGTTGCTAACTGCCCAAAATACAATCATATGACTGGGAAGGGATGGCCATGGAACTTCAAATCTACATTGTAAGTAGCCTTGGAGAGGTCTATCATAATTTCAAGCAGTTACTGAGTGACTGGTTGCAATTTGAGGACTTCCTATATTGTTTTGACTAAGCTACTAAGAAGGATTCTAAATCTTTTTCCAATTGCAAAGTGGTGCAGCTTTCTAACCCAATACAACCCATAAGCATTTTTCCTATGTTTTCTAGCTTGAAAGCATGAGAATGAAAGCAATATATGTGAGAAAGAGGTAGAATATGATATGGGATGGAAGGTTAGGATATTTAAAAGAAAAGAACAAGAAGATACCTTGCAAGGATATGCAAGATGAGATTATCCTGATTCACTAAATTACATCTCAGAACTGAAACTCCACCTTCACAAGAAACAGGATTGACAGGGTGAATTATATTTTATTCTTTATATAATGTATTTATAATGTATAACAAGGTGATTGTCCAGTAAAATATTTTGCTTTGAATTGTAAGGTCTAAAAATGTCACCAAAATGGATGTTTGGTAACTGCTGCTGGAAGCCTCTTTCCAGAAGCAGGTCTGCCAATGGTGCAGAGATCTAATTTGCATCTTTAGATGTTAAGACATTTGTGAATAAGCACATTGGGTATCAGAAAAACTGAAGAATCTTCAGAAGCCACATAGACTATAATAGAAAGTGAGAAAACAGTGAATTAAAGAGCAGGGGGATGCAAACAATGGAAGAGACCCTGTCAAAGGAACCAGAACAAAGCACATTTTCTGCAATGAATCAACAAACAATTGTGTATGGCAATATTTCTGGAAAGACAAACAAATTTGCAGCAGTTGTATTTGCTGAATTTAAACTGGAAATCCTAAGGTTTCAGTGAAGGTGGGAGTGTATTCTACCAGCTTTTTTTGGCTAAGTGTGTCTTTTCACCTCAGGTTCCGATCTGGAGAAATTCTGATCACTGCAGAAACTTATAACTGTGACTCCTTCAATCCCCTTTGTAAGGTAAGATGGCGAAAATGTTCTTTGTCATTTATCCATTCAGTCCTATTAGGGTTCATGCAGAAACTTGATAAGGTAGCACATATGTTTTTCACATTGTTCTTTGATGGACATAAGATCTTATTGTGTGCTTTTGAACTGATGTACTTAGGGTCTTCCTTAGATTATCTGCAACGAGATGGCCTTGCAATGCTTGGTGTAGGAAAAAATGATATTTGTAAAAGCAAAGACACTCTTTAGAGATGAAGCACATAATGCCAAATGAAACAATGATGTGAATGGAATTCAACCAGCAAGAAAACACAAGAAACATTACCAGTATGAAACCTGACAAGGAAGATATTGGTTCTGTTTGAAATAATAAAGTTGACTGTCTTTGTTCAGTCCTTGAATCAGTGCTCTGAAGATGATACTGACCTGTGGCTGATTATGAAGATTCTATTTTACAGCCTTCAACTAAACCTGGAACCAGTTAAAAAGGTGCTTGGAATAGACATCTATCTGATAGAACTATCACTAGAATATGAGGGATCACTTCAACTTAACAATGTCAATGACATTTGCAAAGTCATATTATCCCATTTAATCATTTTTCATGCATTAATCTAACAGATACAGAAATGTGATAAAAGTCATGGCAAATCTAGAACCTAAGTCTCATAGTCCCACCAATGAGTATTTCATTACTACAAATGTGATGTTGAAATCCATAATGAGAAACCAAATCTCAATGGAATTGAAAAATACTGGTATATTTATCATAACATGTTTTCACTCTTTGTTATCCTGAAGCATCAGTACAACTGTGGCTCAATCAAATCTAACAGAACAGTAGCATAGCAAAAGCAAATAAGAAGATGAGATTTAAATGGATTTTCTCAGAGATTTGCAGCCATCAGGGCTTCTCTCACCAAAATCCAAATGGTGATTATCAACTTGAAATAAAAGAAATGTTGATCAATATAGTGTGAATAAAGGGTGACATACAGTATTATACCTCATCTTAGATTTCTTTTATTTTCTATGATAAATTATAACAGTAATGCATATATTCAGGCAGTTAATAAATACTTTGACTAGTCAGATAGTGGATTCAAATAATATATGTATTAGGAATATGAAATTATTGTAATAGAGTTTCCTTCTGCTCTTAATTTACTAGTTTTTCTACCAAGTTTATGTAACTGAATCTTTCATTAAGTTCCATATACCCAACTGCACAAAAGTCTACAATAAATTACCACTGCACTTTTTTTCCCCATCCAGCAAAAAACAGAGGGATACAATCAAGATCAAGGGAGGTATTAATACCACTCTATAAAGCCTTAGTGAGACCACACCTAGAGTACTGCATCCAGTTTTGGTCACCACATCATAAAAAAGAAGTTGAGACTCTAGAAAAAGTGCAGAGAAGAGTAACCAGGATGATTAGGGGACTGGAGACTAAAACATACGAAGAACAGTTACAGGAACTGGGCTTGGCTAGTCTAGTGAAGAGAAGGNGGATGGAAATTGATCAAGGAGAGATTTAACCTGGAAATAAGGAGAAATTTTCTGAAAGGGAGAGCAATCACCCAATGGAACAACTTGCCTCCGGAAGTTGTGGGAGCTTCATCACTGGAGGCTTTCAAGAAGAGATTGGACTGCCATTTGTCAGAAATGGTGTAGGGTCTCCTGCTTGGGGGGAGGGATTGGACTGGAGGACCTACAAGGTCCCTTCCAACACTGTTAATCTGTAAAGAATCTGTAAAATGTATCTAGCTGCACATTAGAATAAACCTTCATGCTCAGAAAAAAGAAGAAATGAAATAAAAGAAGATCCTACCTACATCATCCGAGCTGGTTCTAAATAACCATTTTAGCTAGGCTGGCTGAATTGACTTTGACATTCTGAGTGAGTGATTAGTGTTTGATATTTATGAATGAATGGTGTTTTCTCTATAGTTCCTTTTTCCAAATAAACTATTTTCTTTGGACATCAGCTTTCACTTGTTTTAGAACAAAAGTTCTCATTAAAACCTTTCCCACATGCAGGATTGCACAGTTTCATAGTGTTTCAGAATTGACAGAAGGTTTTATAGTGCCTTTCTCTGTTTGTTTGTTTTTATGAGAATAAGTGAAGTTATTTCTTTCTTTCTGTTTTTCCAGGCAGGAGTTGTAGGGAGAAGCTAAGTAGAAAAGATCGGAGCTCCTCAGCTGGACAAACTAAGGTCTGTCAAAATCCTCATTATAGCTACTGGCAATTTATTACAATTGTTTTTATTGCAGAACCACTGAAGAAATTGAAATTTTAAACAATTCCTTCTCCTGATTTGTAACATAGATGTAAAGTATACAGGGAGGTAAGAGACATAATATTATGGTGTCAGATTCAAAATATTAATAATAACTCAGCTACATTTAAAGGTTGAGTTCAAATGTGCAAACTGTCCATATTCATTTGATTGGAATTATACTGGAATAGAGAGACAGCTGAATATCCATGCTTTTCATTAACTAGGATTTAGATGTGCTCAATATTCATTCCAGTTTAAAGGAGATGGAGTAGTCATGAACAGCTAATTGGCTCTGGTGACAAAATGGTAAGAGGCACAGAATGGCAGGAGAATAGCTCTGAACATAAGAGCATGGAATATAATGCAAAAGCATCATGGCAACAATCCAGCACAGATGTAGGAGTATTTAGGCTGATTTGATTTCAAAGGAGTTGAAACACATCTACTTCCAAGAGAGATTTTTGCCCATGTATTTTTGAGAGGAAGCCTTCAAAATATTACCAAAAAATCTGGATTATGTTGTTATGTATCTATATTTGTCTGTTTGAAAAGGGAGATATTTTATTTTTAAAGCTAACCAGTAAAGTTATTCTATTTATTTATTTTTATCCATCCATCCAATAAACATCTTAGTACTATATAAATGATATATTTTAAATTATATCCTGATCTAGTATTCCTCTTCTAGTATTGAGCAGCCTGATCTCTGGGTCAGCCCTTGAAACAGCCCGGACAAGCACAAACCATGAATGCTAACACTACTTTTAATGTAAATTTATAAGTCTGAAGATTGCAAGTCTGAATGTAATTCTGCCTTTCCTTTTATTTTCTTTTTTTTCCCAAGTAATTTTATTAATTACAATGTAAAATTAAAATGTAGAAATTAATACAAACTCTATTAAGAAAGAAAGACAGAAGAAAGACTAAAAGGAAAAACTCGGGAAGACATAAAATATTAAAGAATAAAAAAAGAAATATATGAAAAAGTAATTCCTAACCTTCAACACAACAAGCATAAAGAATCTTAGTAACTTTTCATCTCATTTTAAATGATTTCTTCTTCCTAAATCCCACTGCTTATCTATAAACAAATCCATACACCATCATCATTTAATTCTTTCAGGAAAAGTCCATTAAGAATTACCAGAAATAACAAGATACCTATTTTAACCTAGATCAAATAAACCAACTTTATATTCCTTCCTTTTATGTCTAACCATCTTAAGATTATTAAAGTAATGTAGATTTCATTTCATTTCTTTGTTGTACCTTCTCATAAGATTTTTCAAAACTTTAACAAATCTCCTTTGTTAGACCAATATAGAAAAAAATATCCAGGTCATTCTGTTGGTTTATTGTTCATCTGTCCTTTTTTAAAAAAACATCAGCCAATTTCTTTTGTATGTCCAATATAACATCATTTTCTATGTCATTCTTGGAATTTCAACTCAGTCTCTGTCTTATCCAGTAAAACCTGTTTCTTTTCATTTATACAGAATTACAGAGGCAGATATTGCTGTCGACATTGTTAATATTAAATTTTGACTTCATTTTTTCAAAGCATCCTTTTGAAAATTTCCAAAGTTAGAATATTTTGCTCCATTATGTCAAGTTTATGTGTTCTCCTTTAGCTGAAATCTTTAGTTTCCTTTTTAAAGGAAACTAAAGGATGAGATTTTTAAAATCTCATCTTGTTTTTTTTAGAAAAACAAACATAACAAAAACATTTTCCCAGGGGAAAGGATTCTTTATAATTAATTCCAAAATCTGATTTCAAATTTATCTGGACTCTGTCCACTTGTAGAATTCTAAAATAAAAATTTTAATAAACATTTTGCCATTTAGTTAAAAAAATGATTTTTTTAACCTTGTGATTAAAGTTTTCTTCCATTAAGGAGTGAAGGCAGACTCACCCTGTTTTCAGACTTGTTACCCCAAAAGTTTCTGATAACTGAAACATAGCTAATCAGCAATTTCTGAATGGGATTAGAAAAGAAATTAGCAATAGCAATAACACTTAGATTTATATACCACTCCACAGTAATTCACTAATTCACTGAATTAGTAATTCAGTAATTCACTGAAATTGGTACTTTCCTTGAGAGCATGCTTTATACCATAAATTTTATTAAAATAATATTTTTTTAAAAAATTAATGTCTAGTGGGATAAATAATCTAATGTACTTTTGTGAATATATCTATGCACTCATTCGAGTCCTTGGGGCCCTTGTTGCCTACTTCTGCTAGATTGTAATAGTTATTTTTAAAATATTAAATAAATACATATGGGAAATCAGTTTATGTCATAGCAGAATCAGCATTTTGAAAAGAGGAACTGCAAAAATTCACTGAGCTGGAGTGAATCACGTGCATAAAGTTAAAATAACTTTTTTAGACCAAACAATATTTCCACCATAATCTCATAGTCAAGGTGCTAATACATTCCTATGGTGAAAATATTAAACAGCATTAAGAAATTATGGTCTGACAAATTCTTGACTTATTAACACTTTTCAGGAGAAACAGAATATAATGATTCTAGCGTTCAAGGGCTTACAAGTGTATCTCAAAACTGTTATAAGAGCAATTTGGTGCTCGGGGGCCCAGTACAGCTCCAAGGAACTGCAGCTGTTCAAATGATTCAGTCACTTGACAAAGCAGTCATTGTTCACCTCTGTCATCCAGCATTAGCACTGCTTTAAGCAGCTACTGCTAAGATAGCTCATACTGGAAAATGAGCTGACATCATTCAAATTATGGCCAGTGGGGGGAAAATGACAAGGCTACCTCACTATTTCTATTAAATTGCATCTGTGTCCATGAAGTTTCCGACAAGTTATGGTAAGTCAAAATGGTAGGTCAAATGCAATCCCTGGAATGAGGACATTGAATGATTAGGAATAATGGTTGCTTTTTTTGTCTACCTGCTAGGAAAGACAAGAAGTTGAATATAAACTCAAAAAGTTGAGGAAGGAACAGCCCGGTTCAAAGAGTTTTAGTTTCACAATAGGCAAAGCAGATGTCTGTTCCAAGAGGGAGAAGCTACAAACTAAGTAGCAGTTTCTGGCCTTGCAGAACATTTTGAAAGACACATAATCCCTAATTCTTGGGCTAAAAAATGAATGTCATTCATTCTAGCCATTGTTTATTCACTGCAGGATGAAGGCCTCTTCTACATGTTTCCAACCAATATGGTGTTGAGGTTTCTTTTGCCAATTGGGCTCCCAACACTTGCAGATGTCGTTGCTCCATCTTGATTTAAATCTTTGTTGTGAACACTTTTTATTAATTGGAATCCATTCTATGTCTGCCTTTATAGTCCACCTGCCATCAGCTCTTCTTGCTATGTGACAAGCCCATACTTTTGTTTGTTCTCTAATCCATGTGCCGGTCTTTCCATCTTGTCTTGTAATGCCGAGCATGTATCTTTCCATGGCTATTTAACAATAATAATGTTATTATTCATAGTCTAATAATAGTCAAGGTCTTCAACAATGCTGGTAGCTTGAATTTAGAGTTTGCATTACAGATGCTTCTTAAGGCAGATTTAAAATTGTTTTTAATATATAAATTATGTTAAAAAAAATTTAAAGGAGGTAAGTAACAAAAACTAAGATAAATTAAAGAAAAGGAAGAAAGGGAAAGCAAAAGATAAATGTGCAGAAAGAACAAAGAAAAATATATAAAATAACTTCTGGTTTTATTTGTAACTATGATTACAAAAGTATCTTTTATTCTGTGATTACAAAAAGAAAAGCTCTTTTTATCTATTATCTGCTTTCTCCTTAATCATAAAACTCACAATTCATAAGTTCATTTTTTTTTGTTACATCTATACATGTAGATGTGGCCTTTCTTTCTAACAAAGAAAGTATCATAGTTCTAAAATTGTGATAAACACAAATGTTAAACAAAAGGTGAAATTAGAAATTAAATGTATACAACTGTGATCAAAAATAATAATAATAGCAGCCTAGTTTGATTTTGTGAGAATGGAAACTAATTTGAATTATAGATTAGTTCAGCCATCCTTTATTAGGCAAGTTGACACAAACCAATTATTTGTAATAACAAAGTATTAACATTTTATTTCATAATTATTGGAATATTTCTCCAACGTATAGAAGGTGGTGATAGAATTATTTATTAAAATATTACTATAATTAAATACAAAAAAATTGTAACACAAAGTAATAAGTACAGTACTAAGCATGAATAAAAAGCATCATGGGAAAAGCATCTAATGTCACATTTTCCCTTCCCTACCATTTGTGTCTCCAACTGTTAAATGCAGTTAGATATTTATGCTTTAAATTGAGCATTAAGGATTGTTGCTCATTTTTTGTTAAAATTCTTTTATGTGCTATTTTTAATTGGTCTAAACTTTTTTTAAAAAAAGAAACCAACTTTCAAGCATTTAAATTTGTGAATGACTTATTTATGAATTATTAATTATCTTATTCATGTGAAATATATATGCAACGTGCCCTCAACATTATTTATACGACAAGCTAAATTTTAAAGCTACATATAGCTTTAAAAATAAGAATATGATACACCTAGTTCGAAAATATTCAGATAAAAGGTACTTCAGTATCACTGATTTTCTTGTTGCACAAATGCCAGCTTTAAAAAGAAAATTAGATTCGGATTCATTTAAAATTCTTAGCATGGAAGACAATACAATATAATACTTAAAATGATTAATAAAATATTATTCATAAGCCATTCAAAACAGTTCTCGCTTTGGTCATAAGACATTTTCCAGTTTCTTCTGCATTCATTATGTATTTTATAATCTTATTCATAAGATGCTGAAAAAGATGCTTTATTCTTATTTCACTGACTTGCCAAACTTATAGAAGTTACTTTCATATTGTTCTACCATGAGGAGAATTTTATGAATATTATATGGAGAAAGATATGAAATATAAATACTGATTTAATAAGCTTTCTGAAACTTTAATATATAGATTTACCATAAGCACCAACACCTAAAATATATAGTAGAGAGCTGTACTTTGGGAAAAGAATTATCTCCTGGGTTTCAAATTCTCTGCAGCTTTTCCTGCCTAAATCAGGAAAAAATTTCTAGGTGTCCTTTCTGTGCTGAGATAGAGGAAACTAAAAGACAGAGCTGAATAATCAATAAAAGGAGGTTACTCATCATCTAAAGGAAGGTCTTACCAATAGTAAAAAGAAAAATGTAGGTATAAATCAAATACTCCCTGGAGACACTTATTATGAGAGACTCAAAGTGTCAGACAGGCAAGAGCTTCATCAACTCCATACCAGCAGGAAAATCAGAAGTAGGCCCGTCAAGATTAAGGCTAGGTCACACTGGCGGACGGATGCAAAATGTATGCAAAAAGGACACAGCGGATGAGCAAAATTTCAGGGATGGCTCCATCTGTTGTTATCCGCTCTCAAAAGTGTCCCAAATTTGCATAAACAGAACAGAAAACAACGGAAAGGAACGGACGTGGGCAGGATGTAGCGGGGATGTAAAGCGGATGTTCATAGGAAGCCTAGGGGATGAAAGCGGATGGAAGCGGATGACACATCCGCAGGGCTTCCGGGGGAGAATAGCGAAGTGGACGCGTAGAGGAAGGAGCGGATGCTTAGCGGATGACGCGGATGCATCATGGATGCCTATAGGATGCCTAGCGGATGCCTAGCGGATGCAAAGTGTTCACTGCGCTGCAGGGAGGATGAATTGCGTAAGCTCCGCGGATATAAAAGGATGCAGCTCGCAAGCAGTCGCCATTCAGAGGAAAGACCTGCTGCCAGAGACATCTTGAAGGAACACCATGGTTCGTCAGTCAGGGAAAAAGAGAAAGGAAAGCCTGTGCCCTACTCTTCCAGCCCTCGCAAAAAAGGACAGAACCACCATCCCACCCCCTGGCGCTGAACTCAGAAGCTGTAGTGCTATCTGCTGAGCGTGCTGGTGCTCCTTGGTGTTATCTGCTGCTAGCTGCTTCTCCTTGGTGCTGCGTGGGGCTTCTCCTACTGGCTGCTGCTGGTTGCTTTCTCCTGTGCTGCTGCCTGCTGCTGGTTCTCCTTTGCTGGGCTTCTCTTGCTGGTGCTGCTGGTGCTTCTCCTGCTCTGGTGGTGCTTCTCTGCTGCTGCTGCTTGCTGCTGCTGCTCTTGCTGCTGCTGCTGTGCATGGACCAGCCCCAAGGCCCTCAAAGCCCTGCTACTGAAGGCCCTGAAGCCCCTGCCAGAGGCGAGGAAGAGGCAAGGCAAGAGAAGGGGGGAGAGGAAAACAGTAGCTCCATTTCGAAGGCACCATGAGGAGGAGGTGCTGGAATGGCTGAGGGAGAGGGTACCTGGGAGAAGGCCACAGGCTCTATTGCAACACCAAGAGAAAGCAGGGCAGCTTGGAGAGAGAAGGCGGAGAGCCTGGGCTACACTTCAGATGTACTCCTTGGATGATGGAAGCACATTGCACACCTGGTATGGGCAAGCTGCACCTGAAGAAATCGGGGCAGGCCCTGTTCAAGCTCACTGACCGGAAGAGACCTATTCCATGGCCTGTGGCGCTTCCTGGAGGGAAGAATCCGGCACTGAGGGAGCCAGCCCCTTGTCAACCCTCACCTCAGACCAGCCCACAGAGAGCCACTCCTCTTCCAGTCAGGAGACAGCTACCATGTCCAGGCAGTGTTTTTGGAGGGCCCCAACGACAGAGACCCCCCGACGCTGCCACTCCCCACTGCCGGAGGGATGTGGACGATCCCCTGTCTCAGATGGAGCAAGAAGAAGAGACCAACCACCCCCACCCCCAGCTCCACCTCCACAAAGCATGCAGAGAGGCAGACTGGAGGGCCAGACCACACTGTCCTCTTGGAGATCAGCGGACACAATGTCAAAGCTAGCACAGCACTTCTCTCCCAGCTGTCCGAGTTCGACATTTTACCATCATCGAAACTGCACCCTTCATTCACGTTACATGAGCAGACCCTCTCTGGACATGCCGAGGCTCAGTACCAGGTGATGAAGGAGAGGATCACAGCTTTCTGCACCAACCCTCCAGCCCAGCGAACCTGCTCCTACCCACTCCAGGTCTGCTCCTTCCAACCCAGGCAATGTCACAGCCGCTTGCCCGCGGTTTCAACAGACCCTCACCTACAAAGCTGGTGGACTACTACGAGGACTTCCCACAGCAGAGGCAGCCCTTCCCAAATCCAGGCCCAGGTTCATCAGACGCCATAGACGCCACAGATGCCTCACCTGACCCAGCTGCAGAACCAGGACAGCCCCACTATACTCCTTCCTTCCTCCACCCCACAGCCCAGCCTTTCATCAGACATCTGTTATCAGGTCTGGCCTCACATTCCCAGGGTACTTGATGAAGGGCCTTCTCAACCTCACGGGACTGAGCTTCAGCTCTCTGAGAGCTTCCTGCACCACACCATCTCCTTGTTACTCTCGGGGCCAGGCACCCCAAAATTGCGCCTCAGGACTAGTACTCCAGCCACAAGCCACCTCCACAGTTCCTGTCCCCTTTATATCTGAACCCATTTGGGCACGCCTCAGAGTGACTGAGAGAGTGCAGAGACTAAGTTCTTACCTGTCACTTTATCTTTGCATTAAGACACTTTACTTGGTCATTTTGCTTTTAATTAAAGTTCATTACATTTGCTGATTAATAAAGTTATCCCTTTGCTTCACACACTTGGTTTCATTTTTACTTATAAAGTGTTGTTTGAAAACTTTTGAAAAAAGGGTTAAGCCTCTGCATGCTTGTGGGATTGCGTAAGGATAGCTGTGGATGGATCGCTTCGGTGGTAGAAAGATAGCTGTGGGATTGGTAAGTCGATAGCTGGGATGGTGTAAGGACTAGTTGTGAAGGTAAAGAATAGTTGTGGGATAGATAAACCTCCAGTGGCAGGCATAGCTGGACTGTATGTTTCACCCTTCCAGGTGCCACCACCAATGGCCCTATTATTATCAATAACAATTTATTCATGAAATCAACAACATTTTTCAAAATAAACAAAACTCTTTATTAATGCCCTATTCATGTAGGGCCACTCAACATACATGGCACAAAACTCATCAGTGTTATGAGACAGGCTCAAGATAGCCATCCATTAAACATCTACCTCCCGTTATTGCCACTCTCTGCTCCAGCTGGGGAGTTTGCACCAGTGTTTCAGGAGGTTGTGCTGCTTCTTCCCTTTCACGTGAAAGCTCTTGTTGGGGCCCTTGCACATCCACAGTTGTCTATCAGGTTTTTGTCCCTTGCCTCCATTTCACCAGGCTCCATATCCCCATTGCCTTGTTGACGGTATCGGGGTGCGCATGAGATTGTGCAGGATGCAGCAAGCTTCCACGATTGCCTCCTCACAGTCCCTGGGTGATGCGCATGTGGTGAGAAGCTACCTGGAACCTGTTGGCCAGGATGCCAAAGGTGATTCTCCACCACCCATCTTGCCCTGGACGGCCTGTAGTTGAAGATCCTCTCTTCAACAGGTGAGGCATCTTGAAGTTGTAGGGGTTCATGAGGTAGGTTCTGGAGGGAGGAAGGGTATCACCCATGATGAAGGTAGGGCACATTTGTGTGTTGTTGGTAGGGGGTCTGGATGATGTAAAACCCCGATGATGAGGTTGCATTCCAGCCCCATCCTTGAAAGTCACTGGCGTTTGTATATCTGGGCATCTGAAGCTGGAACCGTTGCCTGAAGCATTCAATGTACATTAACTTGTAATCAGCATTTCAACCATGGGCAAAGAGGATGACATGCTAAAGAAGGCCCTTGTAGTTGTAATAAGTGGACCTGAATTGGCTGGAGCTTTGCAGGCCATATGCTTCCCATCTCCAACGACTTGTGGGAAAAGTTCCACCTCTGATACCACAATGCCTCTGCCAACTTTCCTCCAGCCTTCTTCAGTGGTTGGACACTGTAGGAGCTCTCCATCCATGTATTTTCTATGATGGCCTGTCACCTCTCTCCCTCCTGACCACCTTTGCCTATACCTGCCTTGTTGGTGGCACCCTCCAGGCATACTGACATGTTTTGATATGTTGGTTCCAGAGGCCAGGGTGCACAAAGAGTCAGGTGCAGCCTTTCAGTCCAGGGTCCAGGCTGGACAAGAAGTTGTGTTTGCCCTGGTTCATCCTTGTGTCGTCAGGGACCTTGGCTTCCCAACTCGTCAAACATTTGGGCCCTGGGTGGGCAATTCCTTTTTTTCATGAAAGTCTGGAATGCACCAAATGTCTTCCATTCCTCCAGCTCTCACCATCGCTTGTCATACAGTCCACAACTCCACTCTTCTTCCCAATCCATCTTTGGACCCAGACAGCCGTCTTGGACGTCTCCTTCTTCTCCTTTGCGTATTGAAAAAGGTCTGCAAGAAGGGCTTGGTTTGCGTGTGAATTGATGGCGCTACCAAAAGGGAGTGTGCGATTGATCCATGGTGGACATCAATGGATGAGTGGAAGAGACAAGAGCAAGGCGAAGAGGTCTGACACACGCCAGCTGCTGGACTGAAAGTGAGATCCAGGATTTCCTCCTCCTTTGTATAGGAAATGTCGGTTTTTCCACTTGGTTTGTCCTTCCACATTATTTAGGACATCCTCCAGACATCCTAAAATATCCGAGATACGTCCCATATACAAACGTTTTATCCGTTTTTAATGCTTTTTATCTGAGCTGCATCCGCTTTATTCCCTTCTATGTCCGTTGCTACTAACGCCTGATGTGGACGTTCCGCACCTTTCGCTTCCTCCCTCTTTCCGCTTTCCCCTTGGAGTGGATGTGAGTTGCGCAGATACCCAGAGGATGCCGAGCGGATACATCGGACGTGTAAGCGGATGACAAACGGACGTAGAACGTATTGTTGCCTATATGTGTCACGGATCAGCTATTCGCCCACGCCTCGCACGTCGTACGGGCGGAAAAGTTCTTCCGCTCAAAAGTTTTTGTGCAGCTTCAAAACTTCGGGAGCGGATGAAATAGCAGTAGATGGATGCTTTCACGGATATAGCGGAGAAAGATGTACGCAGTGAGTACACAACGGATGCATCGCATTTTCCAACGGGATGGCAAACATCCGTTTTTCTCCATTTACATCCTCTTTGCATCCATTGGTGCCAGTGTGATATGGGCTTTAAGGCCACCTACCAAAAGTACTGGCCCAGATAAGTATGAACTAGCATAAAAATGTAAATAAATTTCCAGGAAGGAATGGGATAGAATAGAATGGAGAATAGAATAGAAGAGAATAGGAAGTCTTTATTAGCCAAGTGTCTTGGAACACACAAGGAGTTTGTCTCCAGGTGCATAAGCTCTCAGTATACATCATAAAACAGAAAAGTGATAGGTCACAGGTCATAAATCATAATTTATCATGATATTAAGATACCTGGGTTCTTTCTAGAAAACCTGAATCCACAGCACACTGAGGTTACATCAGATGACAAAATGTATTCGGTACGTCAGTGGGTGTACTCCAATCTTCATACTTACCGTGTGAACAGTTTTCAAATCTTATCCAAAGCAGCTTGTATTTTTATCATTTAAATGAATGACAGGGGACAACAAGCATTTCAAACCCACATTACTGGAGCCCCTGTCACACTGCCCACCAACGGATGGAAAGAGGATGTAAAACGGAAGAAGAAGAAAAACACTTGCCATCCGTTGGTTAACGCGATTCTTCCAGTTTTCACTCCTGCGTCCGTTTTTCTTCCTCTCTAATCCATCCAGCATCCGTCGACTGGACATTTCATCCGCTCAAAAAGTTTTGAGCTGCCTCAAAAACTTCCTGAGCGGAAAATGTATCCAATGTGGTCCGTTCTGCATCCGCTAGGCATTACGGGGAACATCCGTTCTGCAATCCGTCGGCATCCGTTAAACGTCCGCTATCATCAGCTAGGCATCCGCTGCTGCATCCGCGCAACTCAAATCCGCTCCAGACGGTAAACGGACACAGGGAGGAAGCGGAACGGCTACGCGGAATGGACACGCAGCGTTAGTTGCACTGGACAGAGAAAGATTGAAAGCGGATGCAGCTCACAAAGAAAGCATTTAAAATTTGGAAAAAAACGTTTCAGAGGGAACCTATCTCGGATATTAAGGATGTCTACAAGATGCCTAGAGGATGCAAAAGGACAAACTAGTAGAAAACCTTTATTTGCCTATAAAAGGGGGAGGGCAACTCACCTGGATCTCATTTCAGCCCGCAGTCCAGCTGGTGCAGACCTCTTCCAGGCCTCATCTGCCTCTTGCTCTTCCACAGCATCCAGTCATGTCCACCATGGATCGCTAACAAACTCCTTTTGTAGCCACCATCGTTTCTGCAACAGTGCGAAAGCCATCTACAAGCTCTTTTCAACTCTACTACGGGGAAGAAAAGGAGGCGCGCCAAGAAGCGTCTGGTCCGAAGATGATCGAAGAAGAGCAGGAGTACGGACTGTTACAACAAAGCTGGATGGTGGAGCTGAGGAACGGAAGACCCTCGTGCGATTCCAGAACTTCATGAGGCATGCCTCCAGCCATGTTTGACGATAGTTGTGCAGCGCCTGACACCAAGTTGACCAAGCACAGAGCACCAACTTCTGGCCCAACCTGGACCCCTGGGCTCAAGGGTGGCCGCTGACTCTGCGCCACCTGGCCTCGGACCACCTCTAGGGCAGTAACCTGCAGTATGGGTCGGAGGGGTGGCCACACAACACCCATCAAAGCATTGTTGTCAGAGAGGCGTAGCAGCCATCATCGAAAGATACCTGGAGGAGCTCCTCAGTGCCCCTCCACTGAAGAAGGAGGGAAAAGAAAGTTGAGAGCAGTGGTATCAGAGGTGAACTTCCTGTGCCACCTCACCGCTCTGGACGCCACCACGATATGGCAAGCACGTGGACTGCAAACGCGCCAGCCCAAGTCAGGGTTCCACGATCATATGCACGGTCGTCGCTACAGTTTCAGTGGCTACACATGATACGTCACCCGTGAGCATGGCGATGCCGTTACTAAGTTCATTGTACATCGATGGCTTCGAAGAACGGTATGCTCGTGCTCTGTCTAGGTATTAAGCCGATCGGTGTCAATATCAACGCCAGTTTAGGACGCTCGAGATAGCACGGTGCTCTGCTGTGTGTGGCATGGCACACAGATAGCTCTCATGACATCTGGAACTTGCTCTCCAGATATACAGACGTACACCGGTCGCTACACCAACGATCGTGCTCTCTACGTTCATCGTGGGGATGACGCTCGTCTGCTTCTCATCCTTCTTCTGGTTCGAGTTACCTACCTAATTGAAGCCCTACATTTCCAGACTCCTACCCGTGACAGAGAGTTCTTCAACTACAGGTGTCCAGCGACTAGGCGGGTGGTGGACAACGCCTTTGGCATCCTGGCCAAACAGGTTCCACGGTACTTCTCCCACACGCAGTCTCTCGCCCAGAGGACCGTCACTGAAAGCACGTCTGATTTCAGAAGCCGATGTGCAGAATTGGCTATCCTGCACAATCTCTATGCGCCACCCGTACCCAGTGTTGCAGAACAGGCTCGTGGGACCTCCAACAGGCAAATGGGACATGGAGCCTGGACATGGCGAACCTGATAGACACTGAGGATGCAAGAGGCGAAACCTGATGGACACCTGAGGATGCTGCAAGGCCACAACAGAGCCTCACGTGAAAGGGAAAAGAAGAGCGCCAACCTCCTGAAAAACTGGTGTTGCAACTCCCAGCTGGAGCAGTGGAAGTGGCAGGACAGGGGATAGATGGATTAATAGTGCTTCCTTCAGCCTGTCTCATCACACTGATGAGATTGGGCTAGTATGTTGGGTGCGGCTACAATGATAACAGGGCGTGATTCAAAAGAACTATATGATTATGTTGTTGACCAAATGTGTGTGGATGAAATGGATTACTCATTCATTATCGATAATAAAGGGTCCAAAGGTCTGGCGCATCGCTGGACAGTCGCTGTCTCGATCGAGGGTGGACCATTACAGTCCCACTTATGCTTGCACTGAGAGGTTTAATCTTATCCACAGGGCATCTCCCATCAAAGGTAGTCCCCTGCCCATCCCCACAGTGTTGTGCCCCTGCCCATCCCTCAGCTATTACCATCCCAAAAGGTATGCCTACCCATCCCCTGCATCCTTTACCCATCCTAAAGGTATTCCCTGCCCATCCCAAAGCTATCCTTACCTATCCAGCATCCTTTATCCCATCCCAAGGTTATCCCTGCCCATCCCACTGCTATCTTAACCCATCCCACAAGCATGCAATAGGCTTTAAAACCAAATTTTCTATAAAGTTCCACCAAGACTTTATGAAAAAAATAAATGAAGCAAGTGTGTGAAAGCAAGAGATAATCTTTATTAATAACAAGGCTGTAAAAGAAAAATGACCCAAGTCAAGTGTCCAAATATAAGTCTACAGGTAGCACCCAGTAGTCTCTGCAAGTCTTACTCTCTTCGTTCACTCGTAGGGTCCCTCTCAGGGGGGAAGGGTCCAGTGTTGCTTGTGGCTCTGCTGGAGTACTGGGTCTGGAAGCCAGCCATTCTGGGGTGCCTGGCCCTGAGCAGGGACAACAGCGAAGGTGACGTCGTGTTGAGGAAGCTCTCAGACAGGCTGCTCAGGCCCTGTGATGTTGCAGAGACCTCCTTCCTCCATGACATGGTCGGTGTCAGTCCAGTACCGATGACAGATGTACTGAGCCGGGCTTGGCTGTGGGGTGGAGGAATGGGAGAGTGTAGGGGGCTGTCTGGTCTTGCAGCGTGCTGATGGGGTGGTCCATAGCAGTGGTGGATCTTGGCATCAGTGGTGTCCTGTGGGTTGGCATCTATCGTTGGTGGCATCGATTGGCATCGGTGGCATTCGTTGGCGATCGATCGCATAACGGCTCTGATGTAATGGCCATTGCTGGCGGGCAAGGGCTTGCTGCCTGTGTGCTGGACTCCTGGTACCTTCGCCTAGCGGCCATGAGTAAGTCTCTTCAGAGGGCCTGTGGAAAGCCTTGGAATGGGAGGACATCACCTGGTCGGTGGACGGAGCAACCTGGGTGGAGGTGGAGGTTACTGGACTCTGGTGAGGGTTGTGAAGGCAGATCGGTGATCCGGTCCTTCACCATCTCATTTGGTACTGGAGGTTTTCCGTCATGTCCGTGAGGGTTGGTTGACCATAGGTAGGAAGGGCTTTGCGATCTGGAGGATGAGAGTTCAGTGGTGGACCAGCTTGAGAGAGGATATTCTATGCTGCTCCTGATGGGTGTCTCTTATCTCCAACAGGACAGTGGATGCTTGCCCTCCTTTCGGCTCTCTCCTCTTGTCCATTGGTGGAGCTGGGGTCAGGACCTAGATGGAAAGACGCATTTGGTGGAAGTTGTCCCGGCTCTCTTTACTCCACGCATCACCAGGGAGTCCTCCATGCCCGCATCCACCATGGTTAGAACAGCTGTCCCAGTTGGGTTCTCGTCATGGCACGCTGCACTAGAACACCTGCCTGGAGACAGGAGCTGACTCTCAGCCGGAAGAGGATTCTGGATCTCTCAGCAGGCTGCCTGAGAGACGAGGGTTGTTAGAGAGGGGCGCTCCTCCGTTGGTGGGACCTCACCCTCCAGAAAGCTGCATCTTGGCCATGACGTAGGTTCGCTCTGTCCGTTCAGCTTGGACCGCGCTCCTGGCAGATTTCTGTCAGTGCAAGCTTTCCTCGTTACCAGGTGTTGCATGTGCTTCTCACAGCCTCGAGGAAGCTACCTCCGAAGTGTAGCCCGGCTCTCGCCTTCTTCTCTCCAAGGCAGCTGCTTCCTTTTGGGTGTCCCTGTAGAGCCTTTGTCCCTTCTGCCATTAGATAGTCATTCTCTCTTCAGCCACTCCAGCACCTCATCCTCAATAAGATTATCCTCTCGATTGTTGTATTGCTCCTCTCCCGTTTCTTGCGTCTGTCCTCGTTCCTCCCTTTGGCAGGACCACATGGACCCTCATAGAGGGTGCTTCCAGTGTATGTTAGGGCTAGATACCTCCACACCACCAGCAGTCCAGCAGCTACCAGCGGATCACGCAGCAGACGCAGACAGCAACCATGCAGCAACCAGCAGATCAGCAGCAGCGCACCAGCACCAGCAGGACCCAGGATCAAGCTCTCAAGCAGCAGAGTAAGCACACCCAGCGCCAAGCAGCCACCAGGAGCACCAGCCAGGACCAGGAGCACCGCCAGGACCAGGGAGCACTGAGCAGAGACCAGCAGGTTACGGACCCATCAAGACCAGGAGCACGAGACAGGTACCAGCGGACAGCAGGACAGGAGCACGAGAAAGACCAGGTCAGGACGAGCAGGACCCAGCAGTGACCTAGCAGGTACGAGGAGCAACTACAGCAGAGTAAGCACCACGACGAAGCACCACTGCAAGCAGCTCAGTCAGCTCCTCCAGAAGGTCCAGGCATCAGCAGAAGCACCACCGCCAGAAGCAGCATCAGCAAATAAGCATCGAGCAAAAGCACCACGCCAGAGCCAGCCCATCAAGCAGAGTAAGCACGACAGAAGTTAACCACGCCCAGAAAACAGCATCAGCCAGAGTAAGTCATCGAGCAGAAGCTACCTCACTGCCCATAAGCAGCATCATAGCTCCTCCAGAAGCAGAAGCAGCAGAATGCCCCCAGCCCCAGAGAAGCGAGCCATGCTGCAGAAGCCCCAGCAGAAGCAGCAGTGAGGACTAGGGGTGGAGGGTGCCCTGTTCCCTCTTACCAGGCTGGCAGCAGATGGCTGAGGCTTCCTCTTCTTCCCCATGGTTGGGTTGCTGGGCTGGCAGCAAGGCTAGCAGGCTGGCAGGAAGGCTGGCAGGAAGGCATGGCACAAGGCTGGCAGGCAGACAGGCTGGCAGGCAGGCGAGGCTGGCAGGCTGGCGGCTGGCAGGCAGGCAGCAAAGGCCTAGGAAGCAGGCTGCAGGAAGGCAGGCCAGCAAGGGCTGGCAGGCAGGCATTGCAGGCAGGGAGGCTGGCAAGGCAGTCGATGTGTCTGGAAGCAGGTCTTTTCCTTTGAATGGTGACCTGCCTTGGAGCTGCCTCCCTTTATATCTGCGCGGGCTGATGCCAATGCATCCTCCCTGCATGCGCAGTGAGACGCTAGCATCCACTTAGGCTCTCTGCTAAGGCATACCGCTAGGCTTCTGCTGTGCATCCGCCTTCATCGTCTCGGCTTCCGCTCTGCATCCGCTTCATCACTCGGTCCGCTCTGCATCTGCTTCTTTCCGTTCTGCGTCGTTTGCTGCGGCCCCCCGGAAGCCTTGCGGATGTCCCATCAGCTCCATTCTGCTCCAGTCTACTAGGCTTCGTGGGGCCATCGCTTTCCATCCACCTGCAACCTCCCCCCGGTCCGTTCCCCTATCCGTGTTATCATCTGGTATATGCAAATTTTTGCCCCTTTTGAGAGCGGATAACAACGGATGGAACATTTTTCTCGTCCGCTGTGTCCTTTTTAAAAATGTTTTGCATCCGTCAGCCAGTGTGACAGGTCCTTTAGAATGAGTATTGCTGAACTTTTATTTTACATTGATTTGCCTTTTAAAAACAAGTTTTAATCAGCGAAATGGGATGTTCCAAACCTTCTCCTGCCCAGTTCCTTGTTCCCTGGAGTAGCTGTATTTCTTATTCATGGGCTCTATGCGTGCATGCATGTGAGTGTGTGAGACACAAATACTGCTATTGCCTTTCATTGCCAGGATCTAATGGGCATCAGGGAACAACAAAAGCAATAAAACCATCTCTTTTCTACTTCTGGGCTCTTATTCCAGAAAATAGGGACTATTTTTCTCTCCTGCTTTTTGTCTTTCCAAATTCTTTTATTGTGCTTTGCTTTATGGCACTTCATAGATATTGTTTTTTGTTTTTAACAAAACCCTCCGCCAGCAAAAAGGTTATGACTCCCTGAACGCATAGATGACGATTACGTTTTTTAGCAGTAAAGTATTTTAAATTAAAATATGTACATTTTAGACATAATGCTATTACACACTTACTAGATTACAGTGTAAAGTAAAAGTACTTTTACATGCATTGAGAAACTAAAAAAAAATCATGTGACTTACTTTATTGCAATATTTGCTTAATTATGGTAATCTGGACCCAAACCTGCAATGTCTCTGAGATATGCCTGTGTTGTGGTGGGCAGGAAAAGGCAGAGACTAAGAAGGAAAGTGGGATCATTGCTCACAGGCCGGATTAGTGACTTTCAACAGTTCCAAGAAGGCTTCACACCAGTGGTGGGATTCAAAATTTTTGTGGGCGTGGCTTGGTGGGCATGGCAGGGGAAGGATACTGTAAAATCTCCAGTCAGAGGTGGTTTTTGCCGGTTCTCTGAACTACTCAAAATTTCCATTACTGGTTCTCCAGAACCGGTCAGAACCTGCTGAATGCTACTCTGGTGCACACCCATTTGCATTACTCAGGTGACTCTGATGACACAGATAAACTTCCAGGTGGCCTTAATGACTTGCTAAAAAAAAGCAAATGATCAGCTATCTGCAAGGAGTATAAATCCTTTCATTCCCCACTATCCAGCTGGAGCTGAAGAAGCTTCTTGGATGAGAGGTGAAACATCCTCAAAGAAAAAGTTGCCTCTTGAAAAAGCACTTTTGGGACAACTATGACCTGGATGACTCCATAGATATATGTTTAATGCTTTAATTTCATAAGCAGGCTGCACTGGAATAGAGACAACTACCAGAGTCAAAAAGTCTTCTGCAAATGATGCCAAAATCTATCAAGGCCATCATTATCATCATCATCATCCCCATATCTCTCACCACTTGGTGAGCCAGTTAAGAGTTATGGCCTTTTCCTTTATTCTCAGTATTTTTGAGTCCTACTCTCAAGTTGGGAGACCAAAGGAAGCACTTCCATTGTCTTCAGCCAGTGCTTTACTGGCTGCATTGAGGGAACTACTGGAGTTACACACTGCTGCGCTCTTAGTACTATTACCCAGGCTTACTACAGCTTTTCTTTCTGCTACTGCCTTATCCCTTAATAACGTCTCCATTAGGCTGAGCTTGGGAAAGAAGACATAGTCCTTGGGCTTGGCAATATATTACAAATAGTCTTGTCTACTTCAAGGATAAATGAGGTTTATAAAACCACGTGCCTTTCTCTAACTTAGTTCAGGAATAGTCCGTTTTGATGCCTTCCTTAACTAAAGATTGTGATTCAGATACAAAGAAAAATCTTCACATGGCAGTAAAAAGAAAAAAAAATTCTCTCTCTCAGGACATGTTTCTTTACTCTCTTCTTTAACTGTGAAGTAAGATGAGACAATTGCTCTACCGAGCAGTAAAGATGTGGTATGGTCATGCATTGTTTTTTTTTTAACTTTTTTCATTTTAGAATATTTTTATGGAATAAATCAATCTATAGAATTGTATATATGCATGCATTCCCCACATGATAAAGGTTATTATGTTTGGGTTGCAAAATTCCATATGAGAAATGGCAGGGAAGAAATAAAAATTTCTGGTTCTCTCTGGTGCCCTCTAGTGACCATTTGGAATTCTTCAGCTCAAGAATCAAGTCAATGGAAGCTCCACTGTAAAGGGCCTGTCACATAGGCTGATGGATGCAAAAAGTATGTAAAAAGGACACAGCGGACGAGAAAATG
>BHFT01021556.1:0-48930 GCA_004320025.1 Laticauda laticaudata
GTTGCGCGAGACCGGGTTCCAACAACAACTCTTTTATTTAAACAAGTAAGGCAATGGTAATGGAACAACAGCCCAAGTCGCGGCAGCCCTTCTTATAGCGGCTTGCTCGCGGCTTGTGGCCAATGACAGTTCTTTGAGTGTTCCCGCTGTCAGGTGGGCCAATCGGATTGGTTCCTTAAATAGCCAATCCGAGAACGGCCTTCTCGGCCAATCAGATTAAAGCACTTGGAACCTACCAATTTCCATACACAACAGTTTTGACTAATGAAGAGCTGGATAAATTGTGACTCCTAATTTGGATGACATGCTAAACAAAATTTTCCCAATTTGTTTGAAGAATGAAGACTTTGTGGACCAGCATGCAGCTTTTTCACAACCAGCCAGAGTTCTGGACATTTCTGATTGAATGTGAATAATGTTTGTTTCATCAAGCAAGCATATATGGGTTGCTGTATATGGTTATTTTGATACAGATTCTTCAAGAAAGAGTTTTTATAGAATTTCTGTTAAGTGTTTTTAAAAGTTATTAAATAGATTCTTGTTAACATGGTGCCTTTTGGTGTATTATGAATCTTTGGCCTCAGCTTGTTAAATCATTGAACAGTGATTTCTAGGTCTTCAAATGGAATTGTAGTGCAGCCTGACTGGTGCAGTCTTTGAAGTTGTGGTGTTTACAGGAGAAGAATTCTCTGAAGACTCAGAGAAATGTATTGGCAGCAGCAGTGTTACTTTCTGGCAGACATAAAAACATTGTTCCATTTTGCTCACTTCTATTGGCCAATAAATAAAGGCATCATTTCTGCCAATTTTCAGAACTGTTGGTGATTATAATTTGATTACAGTCACAATGGAATGCGTAAGTTTAGGGACCATTGCAAATGCTTAAGTGTTCTTTATAATTCTATAAAGAGATATTTCTGTTGGAAATTTCTGGATTTTAAAGCATTTTAGCTTTCATTTTGCTTTTTTGTATGAATTTCCTAATGTCAATAATATATGCATACGTGACATTTCTTTTAGAATGGTGTGAGTTTGAGAATGGAAATAAATAATGATTTTACAACTGATTATCCCTTGTGCCACCTTTTTACATAACCTCTCTTTCAACTTAGATTCTGAGCTTAAGTTTTGAATTGGCTTTAGGCATACTGACTGTAAAGTTTTTATATGGTTTGGAGTGTGAGGTTACATAAATACTGAAATGCATTATTGGATCAACTGAATGAAGTTCTTTTGACTCTGGGAAAATGTCATATTGCAGACTGATTTGTTTCATTTCATTACAATGGACTAGAACTTTGACAGTAAGCTGAATGTGTATTTGCTGAGAAGTGTTAGTTGACACATGAAGTTACACATAGGCTTATATACCTTTTAAAGGAGTATTGAGAAAGAAGAAGATGAGAAATTATTTAATGAGTTGTGTAGAGCAAATAAATTGTGTGTTGTAAAATATGGAGCTAAGTAGAGAGAAAAAAATCAGAGGGCTGAATCACAAATACATGCCACTGACACCTGTAGGAAGCCTCTGAGGACTGGTTCTATGAAGAGAACTTTCCTGCTATGATATAGTTCTGCCAGATACAGAAGAGTGCTTTTGTCAAAAATAGAATAGCCCTTTGTACCAGCATCATTATATTCAGGTAATTGGATATTTCCAGTTACTTGAAAGTTTTCTTTACCTGTGACAGAAGTTCCTTTTTTTTCTTCTACCCCATTCCTAGAGTGCTTTTTAAATTTATTTTGAATTTCTGCAGGTGAAATTTAGAGCTTATCTTACTGTTGTGACTTGGAGGAGTTTGTTGATAATGCATGTGTGTGTGTGCATTGCTGCACATACATACGCCCCACATTAAATGTCTTTTTTATCACTGTGAAGCCTACTTGGCTACCTTTGCTGCTAGTCTGAAGAAATCACATGGAAAGAGTTTTCTCATGAATGAATGACTGAAGTCGTAATGTCTCTCCATGGGATTTAAATGAAGGTGGAGAGCCAGGAAGTCTGAAGATTGCTGGAGAAAGGATTGAGAAGTGAAAAACAGTGCATTTACTGCTCTTCCTTGCTCATCTTGTATTTAGAATAGAATAGAATAGAATAGAATAGAATAGAATAGAATTATTGGCCAAGTGTGATTGGACAGAGAAGGAATTTGTCTTGGTACAAATGCTCTCGGTGTACATAAAAGAAAAAATACATTCGTCAAGAATCATAATGTACAACACTTAATAATAGTCAGAGGGTACATAAGCAATCAAATCATACTAGGAAAAAGTCCATATAAATCGTAAAGATACAAGTGACAAAGTTACAGTCATACAGTTACAAGTGGGAGGGAATGGACGATAAGGAGTGATGAGGATATTAATAGTAATAGTAGTGCAGACTTTGTAAATACACTGCTCAAAAAAAATAAGACATCCTATATCTGAATGAATGAAATATTCTTATTAAATACTTTGTTCATTACATAGTTGAATGTGTAGACAACAAAATCACACAAAAATTATCAATTGAAATCAAATTTAGCAACCCACAGAGGTCTGGATTTGGAGTTATACTCAAAATTAAAGTGGAAAAAAATACTACAGGCTGATTCAA
Organism: Laticauda laticaudata; assembly: GCA_004320025.1. Classification (NCBI taxonomy): domain Eukaryota; kingdom Metazoa; phylum Chordata; class Lepidosauria; order Squamata; family Elapidae; genus Laticauda; species Laticauda laticaudata. The sequence continues at coordinate 2,600 of BHFT01021556.1, forward strand.
CTTTGATGTAATGTCCTTAAAACAAGTCAAAATAAGGCTCAGTAGTGTGTGTGGCCTCCATGTGCCTGTAGAGGCCTCCCTACAACACCTCCCTCAGTAGTGTGTGTGGCCTCCCGACAACGCCTGGGCATATTCCTGATGAAGTGGTGGATGGTCTCCTCCCACACCTGGACTAATGCATCCCCCAACTCCTGGACAGTGTGGTGCAACGTGGCATTAGTGGATGAAGCAAGACATGATGTCCCAGATGTGCTCAATTGGATTCAGGTCTGGGGAACGGGTGGGCCAGTCCATAGCATCAATGCCTTTGTTCTTGTAGAACTGCTGACCACTCTTCAGCCACATGAGGTCTAGCATTGTCTTGCATTAGGAGGAACCCGGGCCAACCGCACCCCCAAAAGGCCCATTTTTTATGGGTTTCTCAACAAAGGGTCTGAGCGATCTCATCTCGGTACCTAATGGCAGTTCAGGCCACTCTGGCGAGCACATGGAGGGCTGTGCGGCCTCTAAAGAAAATTGCCACCCCACACATTTACTGACCCCACTGCCCATGCTGGAGGATGTTGAAGAATGTTGCAAGCAGCAAGAACATTTCTCCATGGCGTCTCCACAGACCTGTTACATCTATCACATGTGCTCAGCTGTGAACTGCTTCATATGTGAAGAGCACAGGGCGCCAGTGGCAAAATTTGCCAGTCTTGGTGTTCTCTGGCAAATGTCAAACATCCTGCATGGGTTGGGCTGAAGCACAATTGCCCACCCGTGGACAGCCCTCATACCACCCTCATGGAGTCTGTTTTTGACCATCTGAGCAAGCCATATGCATTTATTTGTGGCCCACTGGAGGTTTCTTTGCAGGCGGTTCTGGCAGTGCTCCTCCTGTCCCTCCTGCAACCAATCAGTGGAGTGCGTAGCCGTTCCTTGATGCCTGGGTTGTGCCCTCCTGATGGCCTCCTCCACAATCTCCTGACCTCTGTACTGGCCTGCTCTCCTTGGTATATCGCTCGTCCATGCTCTGGACACTACTGCTGACAGACACAGCAAACCTTCTTGCCACAGTCGCATGTGTGGATGGCCTCCTGCATGAGCTGCACTATCCTGAAGCCATTTGTGTGGGTTGTAGACTCCGTTCTCATAGTACCACTAGAGTGAAAGCACCGCCACGCATTCAAAAGTGGGACCAAACCATCAGCCAGAAAAGCATAGACACTGAGAAAGTGGTCTGTGTCACCACCTGCAGACCACTACCTTTATTGGGAATGTCTTGCTAACTGCCTATGCTTTCCAACCTGTTGTCTATTCCATTGCACAACAGGATGTGAAGATTGATTTGTCAATCAGTGTTGCTACCTAATGTGGACAGTTTGATTTTCACAGAAGTGTGATTGACTTGGAGTTACATTGTGTTGTTTAAGTGTTCCCTTTATATTTTTGAGCAGTGTAGTTGGACAGTGTTGAGGGAATTATTTGTTTTGCAGAGTGATGGCGTTGTTCTGGTGTGCAGTGCTCTGTAGTGTTGTTTTGAGGGAAGGAGTTGAAACAGTTTATGTCTGGGATGTGCGGGGTCTGTAAATATTTTCACAGCCCTCATTTTGACTCGTGCAGTATACAGGTCCTCAATTGAAGGCAGGTTGGTAGTAATTGTTTTTTCTGCAGTTATTGTATTTGTATTACATCCAAACTATGAGAATTTCACAAGAAATACCTTCTCCTTTAAAAATAAATAAATTACATAGCAAATTATTTTTCATTAAACTCAAAAGAGAATGATAAGGCATGGCCTTATCATGCCTGTTGGCGCAGTGGCTAGAGTGCAGTATTGTATGTAAACTTTGCCTACAGCTGGAGTTCAATCCTAATGGAGCTCATTATTGATTGATTCAATCTTCCAACTTTCCAAGGTTGATAAATAAGGACCCAGATTGTTTGAGGGCAATATTCTTACATTCTAAACCTCCCAGAGAGTGCTATAAAGTACTCTGAGGCGGTATATAATTGCTATTACTATATATATAGCTTTCTGGTCTCAGTTGGTCTTTATGCATAGCTTGTGTAGGTAGTCCTCAAGTTATGACCACAATTGAGCCCAAAATTTATGTTGCTAAGTGGAACATTTGTTAAGTGAGTTTTGCCCCATTTTATTACTTTTCTTGCCACAGTTGTTTAGTGAATCATTGCATTTAGTAAGTAGTAACACAGTTGTTCAGTGAATATGACTTCCCCATTGAATTTCCTTGTCAGAAAGTCACAAAAGGTGATCACATGATCCCAGGACCATCATGAATATGCAAACACCATAAATATGAACCAGTTGCTCAACATCTGAATTTTGATCATGTGACCATGGGGATGATTCAATGGCCATGAGTCAAGCGTGAAGAACGATCATAAGTCACTTTTTCCAGTGCTGTTGTAACTTTGAATGGTCACTAAATAAACTGCTGTAAGTTGAGGACTATTTATGAGAAAGTGCTCTGAATAGACATGGAAGGAGACTTTGTTATCAATTTTCTTGTGCTGCAAGTCTTCTCTGAGGTTTTGAAAATGATGTGTCAGGAACTTTGGGGAATTACTGTAGTAGGGAGATGCTTCTTATGTCAATAGAAGTTTCTGTGGGATCATTAGAAATCCATGGTGACATAGTGGTTAGAATGGAGTACTGCGAGTTACTTCTGCTGACTGCCAGCTATCAGCAGGTCAGCAGTTTGAATCCCACCAGGCTCAACGTTGAGTCAGCCTTCCATCCTTCTGAGGTGGGTAAAATGAGGACCCAGATTGTTGGGGGCAATATGCTGATTCTATAAACCACTTAGAGTGGGCTGTAAAGCCCTATGAAGTGATAAATAAGTCTAACTGCTATTGCTATTATTATATACACACAATAGTGAATGGAACCAGAAATAGTTGCTAGATAGCTAGGTATCACTTTTTCCCTATTTTGTTGGTTATTCCTAGCATTGTCAGCTAAAATAAGCTGAAGTTTTTTGCATGATACAAAATCACCACAATTGATAAAAAGATGATGTGCTTGAACAGTCTGTGGTTTTCCTTTATGTCCTATTTAAACTGCTTGATTGATAAAATCCGTTCGTCTCTTTATAAAGGCCAACCTGGTAAATTAGTTACCGAAGTGTTTCTACTGTGGTAAATTGGTAGGGTTTTTTTTTTTTTAAATTGCTTATTTGAAAGTGTTGCGGTATCATGTTTTATTATTAGGCAAATTAAAAATTAAGTGTTGCTGCAGATGAAGGTGGATGTTTATCATTTGTGGCTCATTTCTGACTGTAGCTGACACTCTTGTTTCCTAACAGCTTTTTAGTTGAGATTTGATTTTTTTTTTTTTTTGCATAAATTGTTATCCTTCTGTGCTGTTATTTAAAAATGTAAGGAAACTCCTGGTTTTCATTTTGACAGTTAAACAAGAATACAGTCATCTTTGGCTTGGTAACAATTTTAAAACATAGAAAATGCATATGGATGTAATCAGTACTATAGATAGGGCATTCTAACATACTTAAGAGTGTTTTCTGCAGTAGTGGAACAGATCTGCAGATGCTTAAGGGTTTATATGAGCTTTTATTGTTCTCCATCATTAAAATTCAATGAATTCAACAGGCTGTACATGGTACATTTGTGATTATTATTTCCCATTATAATCCACATTCTTCCAAGGAGCTGAAGGCAGCACACATGGTTCTCAACCTCCCTCAGTGTTATTTACCAACCATTGTGTAAGTTAATATGCAAGACAGATTCACTTCAGATGTATCTACATTTTATTAAACCAGGATACAGGAAAGCCTTGTTCCAATGTGGCCATCTTTCTGTTGTTCTTGCAATCTTGGTGTACCACAAATGAAGGGTTAATTAATTAAATTATCTTTTTGCATTAAAACTAGAAAAAAATTGCTATCGTATCGGAAAATTCCCCAGTCAACTTTGCCTAAGAAAACTATTACTTGTACTCTTCTGGATTAGCACACATTTTCACAAAGGTTTTCCCATTTTCCGCATAAGAAACCCTTTGACCAGGTCAGTTGATAAGAAAAATTCCCTAATTAATAGTGACTTTTTACAAATCCTACTTATTAGGTCCAGAAGATACCAGATCAATATACTGATTTTGCAAATTGGGTATCTTAAAGTTGATGCAGTGGGCAGGCCCAAGATTCAAGCATATCTTAGCTTAAAAAATTGAGATACATACATTCAGACTTTGCCTATCCTGGCTTGGGGACAACAAATAAGCTCCATGACTGAAGTCCTTCTTAAACATTATGAAGTCCAAAATGTAAAGAAATGGGACATGCTGATCTATGACCAATATACATGATTGGGATATGGAATGTAATAAATTCTGGAGATATCGGCAGGGAATAATGAGGCGAGACAAGCTAATCGGTTGCCAACGGTTTATTAACACTAACAGTGAACAGTTCAACTGACCATAGGGCAACAACAAATAAGGAGTTTGACAGCTCTTCTATACTAGCTGCTTCGGCCAGGCAGCCAATCAACTCTCAGGATAGAGTCCTCTGTCTGCTCCAGACTAGAGTGAAGACTTCGGACATGACAGGATGTGTATCCTAACTTTACGTCCTCTGATCTCTCTAGAATTGATGAGACAAGAATGAAGAGAGATTGCAACCATGTTAGGTCAAAGGGAATTGCAATCTTCTATACAATGAGAAAGCTTGCACAGGCATTTGGTAATAGTGAAGAGAGTCATGTTTTTCATTTTTTTTCCTTCAAGCAAAAGGTGGGAAGAGGTATTGAGTTTAAACTCAAATACATATATCATGGGTGTCAAACTCGATTGCATCATATGATGTATCGTGATGTATTGCAACATTTTTTGCCTTTGCGGAGCTGGGCCTACACATGATGCATCCAGCCTGTGGCCCACCAGTTTGACACCCCTGAGTCAGAGATGGTATTTAGCAGGTTCTGACCAGTTCTGGAGAACTGGTAGTGGAAATTTTGAGTAATTCAGAGAACTGGCAAATATCACCTCTGATTGGAGATTTTACAGTATCCTTCCCCTGCCATGCCCACCAAGCCACACCCACAGCACCGATAGTAAAAAAATTTGAATCCCACCACTGTCCTGAATATATGATTTGGGCAACAGACTAACAAGGCTTTCATTCCAATGTACAATACTAGCTGTGCCATTTACTAGCTGTGCCATTTCAAGGATTTGGTATCTTAAGTCAGATTACTGTCCTGAATATATGATTTGGGCAACAGACTAACAAGGCTTTCATTCCAATGTACAATACTAGCTGTGCCACTTACCAGCTGTGCCATTTCAAGGATTTGGTATCTTAAGTCAGATTACTTTTAATGCAACATTCCTACTCCAACCATCCTACCAAGGCCCAATCCAACATTGTAGGCTGCTAGTAATAAGCCACTTGCAATTAGATTACTGCTTTCTAGAGGTTACTCCTGTCAGAAATCTCAATCTATCCTCCATGTGCTCCTAAAAGAGATGTAATTGATACTTAAATGTCCACTCCATCTAACTCACTTGTTTCATTTTTATTCCTTAGTATTACAATCTGGTATGATTCTCCGAAGCTGATTATTGGAAAAGGCATAGCAAACTAAAGAAAAGCTTCTGAGTAATTAAACTGCAGAATACAGAGTAATATAAGTTGCTGAAAATCAAAAGACAGAAAGAAATACTTGTGCTTTGATTCTATTAACTCCCAGGATTGCAGGAACTTGCAGTTGTAAATATGAGAGTGCTTTGGAACGTGTTTATTTATTTTTGAATAATGAAGTTTTGTTTCATTAGATTTGGTTGTTTGGTTGTTTGGGACAGTTTGGGATGTCCACTTATTGCATACAGCAGAAACAGACTATTGAATCAGTAAGAGTTTGATGCTGCATATTTCTTCTTAAATTGTTATGAGGGAAGTCATGATTCTGTATCCTTGGGAGGAAAACAAAAAAGTGTCAATTTATTTAAATGCATAACCCTTCACAGAAAGGACAGCTTGACACTTTATTATTATTATGGTTGGTTGCACAATCAGCCAAATCTTTACACTGGCTATATTAACTTTAGTATTTGGCATTTTAATACATCTACTGAATCCTTCTTCAGGATCAAAAATAGGCAGATGATGTTTGATGTTATTGTTGCAGAGTATATATAAACTGTTCCAAGTAAAATTGCTTTTTTTGCAATTGGCTGGTGGTGATTTTTCAGTCAGAAATTGTTATATATCTTTCTAAACATTGCCTAAAAGTTTCAACTGACCAAGGCCATAATAGAAAGCAAAAGTCTATTATTTTGTTTTTATCTTATTATTGTTCACTGCCCAGAGTTTCCTCCTGTAATATAAATTAGATTAATAAAGAAATAAACAACTTTGTCTTGTAATTAAGATATAATTTATAATATTGCCTTATGCCTTAATATATTATGAACCATAATTTTTGTTTCTGTTTTTCAATGGCTTCAGTTTTGTAAAATACTTTTAAAATTTATAGGACATGTTTTATTTAGGAAAATGGATATAAATTGTTCATTATAAGCTTTTAATTATATATTATTATATATGAGTCATATTTTAGATTTTCTGGCTATCTGCTTGTATTTTACTCAGTGTGGATGTCCACCCATCCATCCACTATCCATCCATTTTATATTCTTTTAAACTTGCATTTGTACTGTAGTATCATTCCTTTATTCTTTTTAAATGAGATGATGATGATGATGAAGAAGAAGAAGAAGAAAAGTCAGTTATGAAGTTAGCACTGGGGTAAGCCATAATTAATGGACCATAATCAAACAAGTTCAGCTACTTTTAGTTATTTTAAGCCTAATTTTACCTGTGTTTTATTTATTTATTTATTTGATTTGTCAATCGCTTACAAGATAATAGGTATAAGGATAAACATGATTATGAATACAAGAAATGAGTACATATAAGAAATATAAAAGAAACAATAGGACATAGATGGTAGGCACTTTGATGCGCTTATGCACCCCCCCCTACAGACCACTTAGTAAAGGCCCTGTCACACTGCCCAATGGATGCAAAACGTTTGTAAAAAGGACACAGCGGACGAGAAAAATGTTCCATCCATTGTTATCCGCTCTCAAAAGGGGCAAAAATGTGCATAAACAGAGCGGATAACACGGAAAGGAACGGACGGGGTAGGACGCAGAGCGGATGGAAAGCGGATGGGGAACGGAAGCCTAGCGGATGGAAGCGGATGAGAGCGGATGGCACATCCGCTAGGCTTCCGGGGGACCTCAGTAAAGCGGATGCGGAACGGATAGATCGGATGCAGAGCAGATGCCGAGCGGATGAAGCGGATGCACAGCGATGCACCGGATGCAGAGCGGAAGCCTAGTGGATGCACAGCGGAAGACAGCGGATGCCTAGCAGATGCCCAGTGTTCACTGTGCATGCGGGGGATGTATTGCATCAGCCCTGCGGATATAAAGGGAAGCAGCTCCAAGCAGGTCACCATCAGAGGAAAGACCTGCATCCAGACACATCAAGTGCCTTGCCAGCCTGCCCTGCTTGCCAGCCTTGCTGCCTGCCTTGCTGCCTGCATCCTGCCAGCCTCCCTGCCAGCCTTGCTGTCTGCCAGCCTTGGTGCCTGCCTGCCTGCCAGCCTGCCTGCCAGCCTCCCTGCCAGCGTCCCTGCCAGCCAGCAACCCCACAACCATGGGGAAGAAGAGAAAGCCTCAGCCATCTGCTGCCAGCCCTGGCAAGAGGGACAGGGGCACCCTCCCGCCCCCTGGCCCTCACTCTGCTTCTGCTGGGCTTCTGTAGCATGGGCTCGCTCTTCTGCGGCTGGGGCTTCTGCTGCTTCTGCTTCTGGAGGAGCTGATGATGCTGCTTATGGTGGTGGTGCTTCTGCTCGTGCTTATTCTGCTGTAGCTGCTTCTGGCGGTGGTGCTTCTGCTGATGCTGCTTCTGGAGGAGCTGCTGCTGCTTCTTCTGGGGGTGGTGCTTCTGGTGGTGCTTACTCTGCTGTAGCTGCTCCTCGTCTGCTGGTCCTGCTCATCCTGCTGGTCCTGCTCATGCTCCTGGTCTTGCTCATCCTGCTCGTGCTCCTGGTCTTGCTCGTCCTGCTGGTCCTGCTGGTCCTGCTTGTGCTCCTGCTCCTGCTCGTGCTCCTGGTGCTGCTGGCGCTGCTGGTGCTTACTCTGCTGAGGATGATCCTGGTCCTGCTGGTGCTGCTGCTGCTGCTGGTGATGATGATGATGATGCTCCTGCTGGTGCTGGTGCTGGTGCTGCTGCTGCTGATCCTGCTGGTGCTGCTGCTGCTGTGTGTGTGTGGAGAGAAGCCCCTACAACTGGAAGTCCCACTGATGAGGCCCATCTGGTCCTGCCAAAGGGAGGAAGAGGCATATGCAGGAACGGGAGAGGAGCAATACTCCATTGAGGAGGAACACGAGGATAAGGTGCTGAAGTGGCTGAGAGAGAATGACTATCTGTGGCGCGAAGGGACACCAGCTTTACAGGGACACCAAAAGAAAGCAGGCTGCTTGGAGAGAGAAGGCGGAGAGTCTGGGATTACAATCAGATGTGCTCCTTTGGCTGGTGGAAGCACATGCACACCTGGTACGGGAAGCTGCACCTCAAGAAATCTGGCCAGGCCACGGTTAAGCTGACGGACAGAGAGACCTACGTCATGGCCAGGTGCAGCTTCCTGGAGGGTGAGATCCACCACCAAGGAGCAGCACAGGCCCCTCTCACGACCCTCTCTCTCAGGCAGCCTGCTGAGAGCCAGTCCTCTCTGGCCGAGAGTCAGCTCCTGTCTCCAGGAAGGTTTTTGTGGAGCGTCCCACGTCGGAGAACCCGCGGACAGCTGTTTTAACCATGGTGGAGCACGTGGAGACTCCCTGGTGCAGTGGGAGAAAGGAAACAGCACGTCCACCACAGCCCGACCCGCATCCACACCCAGCGCTACCTCCACAGAAGCAGAGAGCCAGACAGGGAGGGCAGAGCCACACTGTCCTGCTGGAGATCAGGGACACCATCCGTATGCAGCATAGATCTCCTCTCTCAGCTGGTCCACACCGACTCCTCATCCTCCAACCGCAAAGCCCTTCCTCACCTATGTCAGCCAGGACCCTCACGGACATGGAGAACCACAGTACCAGGTGGTGAAGGACCGGATCACCGAGCTGTTTCACAACCCTCCAGACCCAGAGGAACCTGCTCCCACCCAGTCCAGGTCTGCTCCTCACCCCAGGTGATGTCCCTCCCATTCCAAGGCTTTCCACAGGCCCTCACCTACCAGGGGCTATGGCTACCAGGAGGTCCAGCAGCACAGGCAGCACCCTTCCCAGTCCAGGCACAGAGTCTTCGGACGACACCGTTGCCACTGTTCCACTGATGCCACGATGCCACCCACAACACTGATGCCACCAATGCCACCGATGCCACCCACGCCACAGATGCCACCCACGCCAGTCCTCACCCAGCTGCAGACCAAACAGCCCCACTACACTGCTCCTTCCTCCACCCCACAGCCAAGCCCGGCCTCTGTACATCTGTCCTCGGTACTGGGGCTGACACCCCATGGCATGGAGGAAGGGGCTCTCAACATCACGGGCTGAGCCAGCTGTCTGAGAGCTTCCTCAACACACTGTCACCTGTTGTTCTCTTGGGGCCAGGCACCCCAGTGGGGCTTCAGACCAGCACTCCAGCACCAGCCACCTCCACAGCAGACCTGGACCCTTCCACCCTGAGACTGGGCACACCTCTGAGTGACCGAATAAGAGTGCCAGAGACTGGGTGGCTACCTGTAGACTTTATTTGGACACTTGACTTGGGTCATTTTTCTTTTACAGCTTGTTATTAATAAAGTTTATCTTTGCTTCACACTTGCTTCATTTATTTTTTCAATAAAGGCTTGCATGCTTGTGGGATGGGTTAAGATAGCAGTGGGATGGGCCGGGATACCTTTGGGATGGGTAAGGATAGCAGTGGGATGGGCAGGGATAACTTTGGGATGGGTTAAGATAGTTGTGGGATGCGTTAGATAGCTGTGGGATAGATAAACCTCCAGTGCAAGAATAGTGGGACTGTATGGTTCACCCTCCCAGGTGCCACACCTATGGCCCTTCATATCAATAACAATGTGAGCATTCATCACACATTTCAACATAAACACAACTCTTTAATAAATGCCCTGATCATTGTAGGCCCACCCAACATACATGAGCCCATTCTCATCAGTGTGATGAGACAGGCTGAAGGAAGCACCCATTAATCATCTATCATCCTGTCTTGCCACTTCCACTGCTCCAGCTGGGGAGTATGATTGCTACCAGTGTGTTTCAGGAGGTTGCACTGCTTCTTCCCTTCAGCGTGAGGCTCTGTTGAGGCCTTGCACATCCTCTATCTGTCTATCAGGCGTTTTGCCCTTGCCTCCATTCCCCAGGCTCCATTCCCATTGCCTTGTTGGAGGTCCACGAGCCTGTTCTGCAAGGACCGAGGTAGGGGTGCGCATGAGATGTGCAGGATGCAGCAAGCTTCCACGATCCCTCCTCACGGTCTCTGGGGCATTCTGCAAAGTGGTGAGAAGTACCTGGAACCTGTTGGCCAGGATTGCCAAAGGCGTTCACCACCCGCCTTGCCCTGGACAGCCTGTAGTTGAAGATCCTTTCTTCATGGGTGAGGTTGTCCTTGAAGTGTAGGCTTCATGAAGGTAGTTCGAGGGAGAAGGCATCATCCCCATGATGAAGTTGGGCACAGCTTGCATGTCGTTGGGCAGGGGTCTGGATCTGGAAGCCCATGATGAGGTTGCCTTCCAGCCCCTCCCTGAGATGACTGCCGTTGTATACCTGGGCATCTAACATGAGCCGTTGCTTGAAGCATCGATGTTACATGAACTTGTAGTCAGCATCGACCATGCGAAGAGGATGATGCTGAAGAAGCCCTTGTAGTTGAAATAGTGGACCCCGACTTGGCTTGGTGCTTGCAGGCCACGTGCTTGCCATCTATGGCTCCAATGGTGTGGGGAAAGTTCCACCTCTGATACCACTGCTCTTGCAACTTTCTTCCATCCTTCTTCAGTGGAGGGGCACTGGAGGAGTCCTCCAATATTCTTCGATGATGGCCTGCACCACTTCTCTGACCACAATGCTGATGGTGTTGTGTAGCACCCTCCAGCCATACTGCATGCTCCAGTATGGTTCATCCCTGAGGGCCAGGTGGCGCAGAGTCAGTGCCACCTTGAGCCCAGGTCCAGGCTTGGGCAGAATTTGGTGCTCTGCTTTGGTCAACCTGGTGTCAGCCACTGCAGAGCTTCGTCAAACATGGCTGGAGGCATCCTCATGAAGTTCTGGAATGCACGAGTGTCTTCGTTCCTCAGCTCCACCATCAGCTTGTCATACAGTCCGTACTTGGCTCTTCTCCCGATCCATCTTCGACCCAGATGTTTCTTGGCCGCCTCCTTTTCTTCCCATATTAGAGTTCACAAGCCTGTAGATGGCTTCGCCACTGTTGCAGAACGATGGTGGTTACCAAAAGGAGTTTGTTACGGATCCATGGTGGACATGACTGGATGCTGTGTGGAAGAGCAAGAGGCAGATAAAGGCTGCAGAGTCTGCCACAGCAGGGCTGCTGGACTGAAAATGAGATTCAGGTGAGTTGCTCCCCCTTTTTATAGGCATATAGGTTTTCCACTATGTGTCCCTTTGCATCCTCTAGGCATCTCTAGACATCCTTAATATCCGAGATAGGTCCCCTTGTGAACGTTTGGATACATTTTCCACTCAAAAGTTTGAGCAGCTCAAAACCTTCTGAGCAGATGAAATGTCAATAGACGGATGCTGGACGGATAGAGAGGATGAAAACGGAGGCAGTGAGTACAGAACGCGAAGCATCGCGTAACCAACGGATGGCAAGTGTTTTTATCCATTTTACATCCTCTTTCCATCCGTTGGTGCAATGTGACAGGGCTTTAAAGGGATGAAATCAATAGTAGAAGCCTAAGGTTAAAGTTTTTGGAGTTTGGGAAGAAACCACAGAGTCAGATAAGAGTATTCCAAGACATTGACCACTCTGTTTGCTGAAGTCGTTAGTTTCTGCAATCAAGTTGAAGTTCCCGCAATCAAGTTGGTGTGGTTAACCTTGAATTTTGTATCTATGTTTTGTTCTTGTATTGTTATGGTTGAAGCTGAAGTATTCGTTGACTGGTAGGACATTGCAATGTATGATTTTATATATTGTACTTAGATCGGACCAAAGGCGGTGTAGATTTTCTAGATTTAGAATTTCAAGTATGGGTGTCATCAGCGTATTCTGCAATGAGTAGAGGAGTAGAGAACTCTTCTTGTGAAATATTTCTGGACTTTCTCAACTGTGTTAATATCAGATATGTAATGTGGGTTCCAGACTGATGAGCTGTGTTCGAGTACTGGCTGGCAAATGCTTTTGTATGCCCTAGTTAGTAGTGTGATATTACCAGAGAAAAAGCTAAGTAGGATTAGGTTAACAACTCTTAATGCCTTTTTGGCTGTGTAGTTACAGTGTTACATGTTACATCAGGGTTAGTATCACATTAGAAAGTGTGCAGTTTTGATTGCTCTTCCATAGTTTTGTTTTGTTTCCTTACTCAGCATACTTTTTTCTAATGAGATGTTTGGAGAGTTCTCATCTTTACTTTTTCCTTTCAGAATCTGTTTTGTACCTCTACAAATCTGAAGTCACTGAAATATCCTTCTTATATATAAATCCTATCCTTTTCCCTACCATTTGACCTAAACATAACTTATTGAGGCTATTTTAAAAATATATGATAACAGCATTCAAACTTGCTGAAGATAAATTACTACAGAAGGACAAATTAAGCTAAACATGGATAACCTCAACCAGTATGCTATTAAGTCTTTACAAAGAATGGTATCAATTATCTGGCTGTTGCTTAACTTAGAGGATAAATAATTGGTTTAGAGGAAAATCTGGTCAAAGCTAGAAATATTGACACAATGGATGCCAAGGGTTACTTCCTCTGTGGGTATAAGATGCTTCCAAATAGGAAGAAACCAGAAGGATAGGCAGATAATTGTGGGTTTTCTTTTCATTTTAGCAACTAAAACTTTGAAAAGCCCTTCTGCTGCCTGTAATGATCCACCACAGCAGTCTCTAGCATTTACACTTCTGCTAGTTTCAATAGCCAAGCTGGCAGACAGGTTCAATGAAGAGATTTTTGGATTATATTTCTATTCTTTCTGTGGACTTTGGCTAATGCAAAATAAAATATCATGCTTTTTTTCCGTAGTAACTTCAGCTGGAATTACACTAGTCTTCAATATGCTTCTGCTATCTTGGGGAATGCTTCAACCTGCTTTTACTGGCCATTAGGAATTCTTCCCAGGAATTGATAGAACACAGAAATAAAATGAGGTGATTTTATTTTAGTTGCTTAATAATTAAAAAATAGCACAAAAATAAAATAGAAATAAAATTAGATTTTAAAAAATGGCCTGCACAGGAATCATCATCATCATCATCATCATCATCATCATCATCATCATCATCATCATCAATTGACATTGATTGAGATGGGCAGCTATATGAACAACAATGATTTTGAGCAAGTCTAATTGAATCATATCATTCCTCCTGAGGTCCTGCTTAATCTTGTGACCAAACCACTATTACGGTATCTTGGCTGAAATGAGAGAGTAATGCTACTACTAAATGTTATTTGCCATTGTTAAATTGCAGCTAACAGTATAGCAGAAGATGATAAATGAAATTTGAATATTTACTAATTTAAATGTTAGATCCAGGACTACTTTGGCACTTGTTGATCACAGTAAAACCTAAGCAGATCTTAACAGTCATAATCATAAAACATAGATTCTTCTTGATATGACCTCATCTATTGGGATCAGGGAAAAGGAGACATAACAGCATTGTTATGTCTCAGGTCCCCTCTATTAAGCACTGCCATATAATTGACCCAAGCAGTGTTCCTTTCTTATTGCAGCACCTCTTAATCTGCATTCCTCTTGGGTCTGCACTGGCAGTAGCCCTGTTGTTCTTCAATAGAACCTTGAAATCTTGGCTTTCATCCATGCCCTAGGTTAGGACAGTATGTACATCTCTGTCAAAGGTGCTTTTTGTATTTACATTTTAGACTATTTCTTCCCTGGATATGACAGTTTTTACTAGAGATCAGTGGTGGGATTAAAAAAAAATGGTGGGCGTGGCTTGGTGGGCGTGGCAGAGGAAGGATACTGTAAAATCCCCATTCCCTCCGCACTCCTGGGGAAAGGTTATTGCAAAATCCCATTCCCTCCTCATCCCACTAACCTGCTTTCCAGCTCTGTTCTCCTGTGCAGGGCAACAAAAAAAGACCCAGCTGATCAACTGGGACTTGGGAGGCACAGAATGGATGGGGGCAGGGCCATCAGAGGTGGTATTTGCTGGTTCTCTGAACTATTCAAAATTTCCACTACCGGTTCTCCAGAACTGATCAGAACCTGCTGAATACCACCTCTGTTAGAGATATTAAAGCATGATTGCTTTTTTAATTGTTATGGAACCATTGATAAGTGGCCACTCCTAAAAATGTAAATGTACATAAAAATAAATGTCAACACTGACAAATATACCATCAGTCGCAAAAGGCAGCTTTACTTGGAACAGCTTACATCCTATGACAATTCCTCTAACACCATAAAACCTCAACATCTGCCTATCCCAGGTCCTTGGGAAGGACTTGAGAGATGGATAAAAATGTCAAATCCATTCTGAACATCTGGCTGACTGTGTGGCAAACCATCAATTAATACTATATATAAGCAATTTACCACAAAGATTAGAACAGTGGATTGGAATTAAATCTCTATTCACTCATGCAGTGTTTGGATATCTTATCAGAACCGCTTTGAACTCTAAAACAAAAAGTTGTCTGGTGGCTTGTTCTTACAACCATTCTCTATGGTACTGAGGTTGACAGCCTGGAGACTACCTTTGGAGGTTTAATTTGTTATAGAATTGTAAAATGAAGCAATTTATGTTTTTGCCTCTTGGTATCTAATGAGATTCTATCAAGGGAGTGGGAAACATTAAAAAAAACCCTGCTAAACTGTTATCAGACAGTGGTTAAAATCATGATTCTTTTCTATTTGTTTGGTTGGAGATGTCTTTACATGGTTGGCAAATCATGTTGATCATAATGGCATAAATGCAGTGGGTGCATTTAGCATAACTTTCTTGTAAAAACCTTTCCTTTGAGACAAGCAAAGTATTTTTTCTTTTAGCTCAGAGTTATTATCAAAGTTCCATCAACATTTAACCTTAGAGGTAGAGGACCTGGCTCACATCCTTTTTAACTGTTGCCTGTATAAGAGAATGAGAAATGGTATCTTGGTCTATATATCAGACGAATGACCCATTGGGATACCCATATCAAAATATCTTACCTTATGTCCTGCCAGAACTTGAAAATAACATTTAAAGTAGCACATTTAAACAAAAATGATTTGTTTAATCATTTAAACAAAATGATTCGGCTGAAATCTGCATAAGTTGGATTGATTGGAGTAGATTGGAAGGGCGACTCTGAAATATAATGTTATTATATTTTATCTATATTTTAAATTATTGTACATTATTACAATTTTATTTTGGATTGTATTTTATTACTATTTTGTCTTAAATCGTTTTTTGTCTAGATTCCATTTTAAATTGTATTTTATCAAGTTCCATTTTAAATAGTATTTTATCAAATTTCATTTTGAATTGCTATTATTAAATTTTAGTAATAAGTTCTTGCTGGAACTTTATATTTTGATATGGCCCAAGGGCTAATCAATAAAGACTTATTATTATTAACATCTAACCATGATAAATTATTTTTATCAAGCTGTTTACTGGAGTTTAATGTAGATGTAGTGATTCACATTTAAACCTTTGTTTTCTGACCTATTCTGAAAGAAGTTAGAAGAATATTTTAATGCTGATTGAAGCTTGCATAGGCCCACCATGCAAGTTTCAGGAAATAGCTATTATATGAAACAAAAGATGCACTGTAACCCAGTGCCAAGCCCTCAAGAAGAATGGTTGAGAGCAGTACGCTTAATATTGCTTAATGGCACAAATATGTTGAAACAGCAATATAATAAAAACAGTGCAAGTGGGATTTGAAAAGCTAATGGGAAAATATTAACATGAGAATGCATCTGGATGGATGGGTGGGAATTTAAGTGTCCTCATATTCTGGCATCCACAACGGTAGTTCTGGTTCTTATTAGAACAATTTGGAAGTCAACAAACTGCTGATCTTAATTAAGAAGCTTTTCATAATTTTTCATCTTCTTCCTATAGTGGTTCCTAACTACATAATCAGGAGCTTATCTGAGCTTGGAAAAAAATAATCAGCATGTTCAGAACACTCACAATTTAAAAATGTTGTAGGTCTAAATGATTACCAAATCTGGAAAAAAAATCAGCAATGGGTACTACAGTCTTCTGCAGAAAAAGGAGATCATTTTCTGGATCAGTCTAATCAGATGAAACTTGTCCAGTTGGTTCAGGTCCAGGTCTACAGTTTAATTCTTGATTGATGCCTGAAAGGAAAAATGTTAAACAGTAATACTTGACTTTTGATGGGAAGAGGTAAAGATAGTCTTCCTTTAGTGACTGCCTTGTGAATTTCATCTAGGATCTTCTCTAGGAATGTGTGCTTGATGGTTTTAACCCAGAAAACTCGAGCTGAAAGATCTAAAAACCACTGAGCTTAAGAGATGTGCCCAGCATGGTCTTTTGCAAAAAAAGAAGAGGAAAAAATGCTAATGAAAGCCCTATTTTTTTCCTTTGGAACTGAGGGTGATCCATACACCAGGCTTGACCAGTAACTTGGGAAAAGGTGCATTTTAAGATGTTGCAGGTCAGTGGCTTCCATTAGCATTTTTCTTCTTCTTCATAATGGGCCAGTGGATGGCCTTACAGGAGGAAGAAAATGGTGACAGTCATCTGATAGGATGGAGCACAAGGCAGTGAGGGCAGTTGGACTGGAGCTTTCTAGCCATTTGGGTCATTGTGTGTGTGGGAGTGGCTACTTTGTACTACGGCATTCCCTTGGAGTCTCCTTGGTGCTTGGAACTTCCCACAGGGCCACTGCTTTGTGCCTTTCATGCTGTGCTGTTGGAATGTCCTGAGTATTTAAGGGCATAAATGGGATGGAGGAATAGGCAGATGGAATGATATGCAGTACTGCTGTGATAAATGTGGGTAGGCTATCGAACATCTGAACTTTGATCATGTGACTGCAGGGGGGCTCCAATAGTTGCACAGTTTATATGTTCCTTCATTCAGCACAATCATACTTTTGAATGGTCACTGAACAAATGGCTATTAAGCAAGGACTATTTCTACTACATATTAACCCTCTGATTGAACTCCCAGTGGCCATATTCAATGTTTTCATACCAATACATGATTGAGATTAACAAATGAGGCCAATGACATTGTTTAAATCATTAAATCACTGTTTTAAACTGAAAAAAAAACACGACCATGATCATCAAAAAGATTGAACGTATTTCCCAAATATTTGGTCCTTCTATAAAGTTTAATCATTTACTAAGCTATTTAAAATATTACAGTGGAACCAACTTAACAGTTGGGTCCCCTCTGTCTCTTTCAATTTTAATGCAAAATTCACAATATTAATTCATTCCCACTGTAGAGACTATGGAAAATGATCGAGATGGAGATCTGAACGAGCTCTGTTACCAGGACAAGTTGTAAAGCCTTTTAATGTTCCAGAATGTCCAGATAACATTTGGAAGTGTCTCAGATAGGCAGAGGTGTTATTCAGCTGGTTAGGACCAGTTAGGACCACTGATAGTGGAAATTTTGAGTAGTTTAGAGAACTGACAAATACCATCTCTGATTGGCCATTCCTACCAGCCCCCGCTGTTACCTCTCCTAAATTCCCTTTATTTTTAGTGGCAGGTGGATTGCCGTGCCTCAGCTAAGCTAAAAAACAGCACAGATCACCAGAGTTGATACAGAAGGCGGTCTTTGAGCCCTGTGCATGCCCTGTGCAATCTCAGAACTGGTAGGAAAACATTTGGAAACCCACCACTGTAAGATAGGCACGTACCTTACAGTGACTCAGATTCTGTTGTTATTACAAAACTCAATAAAAGTAGTTTTACCTTTTCTGTGGAGTTGATTTGAACCCACTAGTCTTATCAAGTGGACTGAGACTCACAAAGCATAAATGGATTGTCAACCACCATTTAGCAGTCCTCTTTAATCTGAGGAATTTATTTTAAAGGTTATTAATAACTTCTGGAAAGTTTATTAAACTATTGATTTTCTACATCCTTTCTTACCAGTTGAAATATTTAATTTATTCCAACATATTGATACCCAATATCTCTATGGCTTCTCTGATGATTCTGTGGCTGGGGTTTTCTATAGTGGCTAGGGTTTTAGTGCCATTGAAGTTGATGTTGGGGTGACCTGTGGTTTTCATGTGTTGGACTAGTGAGGAGTGTGTTTCCAGCTTTTTTACTGCATTTTTGCCATAGAGAAGCCATAGAGATTGAAAAAAGACCTGAGCAACTGAATAGAAGAGATGATATCCACAGACTGTCAATCATTTGGAAGCCCTGCACTCTCAAATAGAAAGATCTCCCACCAACCAAAAACAGACAAACACTTGAGCACAAACAGACTCCTCTGATGCCTCCAACTCAAACACCCCCCCAGGCCACCAGGTGAAACCTAGCTTCCTAATGGATAGCAGCCGTCCTTTCAGACGAAGCCAAGCTGCACTGAAAGGCCTCCAACACAGGAACAGAGTGTTGCCAGCCCACATCAAAGCCACAACAGACAGAAGAAACCAGAAACACCCAATCAATCAAACTCAGTCCAGTGAACACAGACCCAGACTCCTAGCCAATCAGAATAGACCAGCCTCGAATTTTGAAACCAGAAGCTGTGAGACCCATCCATCGTCAAGAAGCCTGATGATGGCAGATGAGATTCTGCTGAAACGTTGCTAAACTTTAACAGCACTACCAATGACGTGGGATAATACCCGAAGGAAGCTGAACAGCACACATGTAAGTACCCCACGAAAGCTTAAAATAAATATATATATATTATATATATATTATATATATATATATATATAATATATTATATATATATAATAATGTTTTTTTTAAGCTCTCGCGGGTACTTTACATTTGTGCTGTTTAGCTTCCTTCGGATATTTATCCCACGTCATTGTAGTTCTGTTAAAGTTTGTAGCAACGTTTCAGCAGAACCTCATCTGCCATCATCAGGCTTCTGTGTAGACTGTGTGTCTCACAGTTCCTCTGTTTCAAATTTGAGGCTGTCTATTCTGAATTGGCTATAAGCCTGGGTCTGTGGTTAATTGACTTGGAGTTTGGCTGATTGGTGTGTCTGGTTTCTTCTGTCTGTTTTGTGCCTTTTGATTGGCTGGCAACACTCTGTTCTGTGTGTTGCGAGGCTTTCGAATGCAGCTTGGCTCTGTGTGAAAGGACGGCTGCCATTCATCAGCAAGCGCTATTCATTCAGCAAGCTGGTTTTCGACTGGGTGCCTGGTGGGGGGGTGGTTTTTTGTTTTTTTTTTAAGCTTTCGGCGGTCCTTACATTGTGCTGTTTAGCTTCCTTCGGGTATAATCCCACGATCATTGTAGTTCTGTTAAAGTTGTAGCAACGTTTCAGCAGAATCTCATCTGCCATCACTCAGGCTTCTGCAACTGAGTTAGTTCCTAGTTTTCAAATTTGAGGCTGGTCCATTCTGATTGGCTAGGAGCCTGGGTCTGTGTTCATTGGACTTGGAGTTGTGATTGATTGGTGTTTCTGGTTTGTGGCTTTTGATTGGCTGGCAACACGTCTGGTGGCTTGGGGCTTTCAGTGCAGCTTTGGCTCATGTGAAAGGACGGCTGCTCTTCATTAGCAAGCTGCTATTCATGTAGCACTGGGTTACCCTGGGTGCATGGTGGGGTGTTAGATTGAATTCGGAGAGATCTTTTTGTTGCCCAGGCTGTTTGCCTGGCTTGTGGTGTGGAGATCTTTCTATTTGAGAGTGCAGGCTCACATGATGACAGTCTGGTGGAATCATCTCTTCTATTCATGCTTTCAGGTCTTTTTTCAATCTCTATGGCTTTCTGGAGTCTTTAGAATTCTGTGGTGGGGTTTTCTATAAGTGGCTAGGGGTTTTAGTGCCATTGAAGTTGATGTTGTACCTGTGGTTTTCCATCTGTTGGACCAGTGAGGAGGTGGTGTTCCAGCTTTTTTTACTGCATTTTTGTGTTCATCTAGGCGGGTACTTATTCTTCTATTGGTCTGTCCAATTATGTGGCCAGGCATGATGTACAGGGAATTTCGTATATGCCTTGGTTTTCAGTTTTGTTTTGGGGTTCCTCAGGATGGCTGCTATTTTTTTGTCTGTTATAGGCAGTCTTGATGTGATGCCTGTGTAGTATCTCCTGATTTTATCTGTAGTACCTTTATGTAGGGCAAGACAGCTTGTTCCATAGGTCTGTTGGTCTTCTAGTTCTGTTATGTCTTGGTGTGTTTTTGTGGATCAAGCTGGTGATTTTGTTTGTGGAAGCCATTGGCTGTCAACTTATTGAGGTGCATGAGTTCAGTCTTTATATGTGTTCTATCTGCAGGCGTTTGGTTCTGGTAATTAGTGTTTTTCGCTATGGAATTTAATCTGTGCTGGGTGGTGGTGGGATTGGGCATTGAAGTAGTGGTTGGTGTGTGTTTTCTTTTGGTAATTGGTGGTTGTCCAGTGTGCCATTCTGTTCTTTTGTAGATTAGTACATCTAGGAATGGTAGTTGTTTGTTTATTTTCCATTTCCATGGTGAACTTGATTTTGGGGTGTGTGTTGTTTAGGTGTGTTAGGAAATTGTTTAGGTTTTCTTTTCTCATGGGGCCAAATCACAAATGTGTCATCGAGTAGTATCTTAGCCATAGTTTGGGTTTGTGGGTGGCATTGGCCAGGGCTCTGGATTCGAATTCTTCCATGAACGGTATTTGCAATGACGGGTGACAGTGGTGATCCATAGGGGCTCCTTCAATTTGCTTGTATCTTTGTCCTTTGTATATGAATATATGTGTTGGTTAGGCAGTGTTCTGTTAGTTCCATGAGGTCTTTAGCTGGTTGGTATTTATTTTTGATGATTTCAAGAGTTTCTTTTATTGGGACTTGAGTGAATAGTGAAACCACATCGAAACTTACAAGCAGGATCTTCTTGTTCTACATGTAGATTTGATCATTTTAAGAAGTGGTATGAGTTTTTGTACATACGAAGCTGCGGTTTCAGCATGGGGCTGTAGTTGTTTTTCTAAGTATTTAGCTGGTTTTGTAATGGTGCTCCTATGGAGCTGACTATGGGTCTGAGGGGTATGCCTTCTTTGTGTATTGGGAGGCGTATAATTTGGGGCATCTGGAAGATTTTTCTCTTGGATGATCGTCTGTTGGATTTCTTTGTATTAGTGGCTGGTTATAATTTTCTTCTTGTTAATTTTTCTAGATATGTGGTTGGGTCGTGATGGTACCTGTCTTATATCTGTCAGCTTCATCTGTATTTAATTTGGTTAGGCTGGATTGTACTGCACATATGATGGATTCTGTTGGGATTTTTTTGGGTGCCTATGGCATAATTGAATCCTTTGGATAGGACATCTGTTTCTGTTTTGTTGAGTTCTCTGTTGGAAACGTATACTAATTGTTTCAGGTGTTGTGGTGGGGTTATTGGGAATTTTCTTGTCATTTTCTAATTTTTTTAGTTTTTTTGAGAGTTTATCATTTTTGTAAATGCTTTCAGTTTCAGCTCTCCAGTTGTAAGTTGTTTTATCTTATCCCAAAGTAGAGGGTGGATTTTGCTGCTCAATCCAGGTGTAGTGGTAGCAAATCTTTGTTTAACTGATCTAATTGGAATCTTTAACTGTGAACTTCATTTCTGAGTAGAGATATTTCTGTCCTTTTCAGGATACGTTTGGTGTCACATTGTTGTCTCTGCGCTGCATCTTACTCCAGAAATGAAGTTCACAGTAAAAGATTCCAATTAGATTCTGCTGAAACGTTGCTACAACTTTAACAGACTACAATGACGTGGGAATATATATATAATATAATTATATATTATATATACTATATAATATATATATATATATATATATATATATACTATATATATACTAAGGTAGTATTGAATCATACCAATATTAGCAAATTGAACTAAAAATGTGTAGTTTTCATGATGTTTGTCTTACTTGGCATGGAAATGGTTCCCGCATCAATTTAAAATTAAAAGCAATAAGGGACATGCTTGATAACTTCTACAGTGTTCTAGTAACTAGTGAAATAATCCCATTGGTAAGGGGAAATTAAAATAATAAATTTTAAGCAAATATATAAATTATATAGGAAATCTAAATTTCTGTAACACACGAACTGAAAAACTTGATTTTAATTATAACCTTTCAGCATTCTATGATGCTAATTCCTCTGATATCAGTTTACAAGGTTTTTATATTGACCAGGATTCTTATATTATGATGTCCTTTTTCTGATGTCCTTTAATAAAATCAGATTGTGCAGGACAAATTATTGTGGGTAATACCTTCTGTAATCTTCCCAATGAAGTGCTAAATATACTAAATGTACTAAATATACTAAACTTATTAAATGTATTAACCTACATTTAACAGACAACTTGCTCAATATTGTGTGCTCTGGGTAGGATCTTTCCAGCCTTTCAAATTAGCGATTACCACTAATTTATACCACTAAAGTGGGATTCATTGTATGATGCTTCATTGTATGATGCTTTCAAATTTTAAAGATGCCTGTAATGTTTTCAGTGTAGCTATGTGGAGATTTTTACACTACAGTATTCGAGAGATATTCCATCTGGTCTAGGAGCCTTTCCAGTTTCTATCAAACTGATAGTATCATAAATCTAAAAGAAAGGACGAAGCTCACCTGAGAGTATGTCAAAAACTTCTGAAAGAAAGTTTCTTTTGAGAGAATAATTAAATTACTCAGAAATCCTTCTATTTAATTTGCTTTTTAAACATAGTGTGAGTTTCAGGCATATAAAATTCAACTCCAGATCAGTAAATCTGAAAGTGTGATGTTCTTGTTTTAACTGTTTTGTGGCAGACTATTTCTTCAATATTTCCTTTAATAGAATTTGAATAGAATAACAGAGTTAGAAAGGACCTTGGAGATCTTTTAGTCCAGCCCCTTGGACTAGTCATGAAACCCTACATCACTTCAGACAAATGGTTATCTAACCTCTTCTTAAAAACTTCCAGTGTTGGAACATTTACAACTTCTGGAGGCAAGTTGTTCCACTGATTAATTGTTCTGTCAGGAAATGTCTCCTTAGTTGTAAGTTGTGTGGAAAGGGAACGTCATGAAGACAGTAGTGTCACAAAAACAGAAAAAGCCCAAGGGGAACATCAGGTTAGCCATAAAACAAACTTACATTGGAAAAGGAATCAAATAAAAAGATATTAAAGAATCCCTACAGACAAAAGCCTGAGTAATTAAGAAAACTAGACAAATAAGAAAAGGAAACAAAAAGATAATTTAGAAAATCCTTACAAACAGAGGACATACCAAATAAGCAAAACAAACAGACAAAAGACACAAAATATAAATTACAAAAGGGACAGACAGGAGATTGCCACAGAACAAATATGAAAAACTATCTTAAAGCTAAAAGAGAATAGAGAAAACCAATAATACAATCTGGCCACCCCATGGAGTTTGCCTTCCGCACCCCGCGGAGTTTGCCAGCAGAAATAAAGACAAACTCAAACAGGATTTGAAACATTAAGCACAAATGCAAACATTCACACAAAATCAACTTACAAAGGGAGAAAAGGGTATAAAAAGCCAGGGACTTACCATAAGATGCAAGCTAGCCCAGGAATGCAGATTTCTTGCTGTTCTCCACCTTCCTGAAAAATAAAAAGATCCAGCTTTCAAGCAGTTGTCCATACCCTTGCGCCAGAGCTCTCCCAGCGGGAAAATTGAATCCTCGAAAGAAAGTCATTTTGGCACCTTTCAACAGTTGCTTACTACTACTACTACTACTACTAGTATTTTTATCAAATGGCATAAGTAACATCTCTCTATATAAAAGCGAAATACCAGTCATTTATCATCATAAAATCTCCAGAACCATAAAGCCTACAAACTTGAAATTTGGCACATATATTCCTCTTGGCTTCTTGGTGCTCACTAAGAAAGGATTTTTTGAAATGACCATCAGAGCATTAGGATTTCATATATCATTATTAACATGCTCTGATGCTAAGGAGTTCTACCCCCCCCCCACCTAAAAAGAAATCTGTTTCAAATGCAAAATTCAAGCAGAGGAGAGGAGTTTCAGTTTCAGTTTTACTTTCATAGCACCAAGCAGCTTTAGTACAGAACAGTTAAGCAAAGCCACACCCAGGCTCCTTGCTGTCTCCTTCTTGCTCACACACCAAATACTGTTTCAGTTTTTCAACTCTCACACATTGACAGGACACTAGCCAGATGAATACCTATGGATGCTGGTAAGCAGAGGCAGAATTTACCCCTCCCCCTTATTTTCCTCCCCCAAAACTAAGCCTGAGCACATAGTTTCGTAATGAAGCATGGGTATTGAGCTAGTATTTAAATATATCCCAAATGATTTGCTAATAAAACCACTATTTAAGGAAAAAATCAGTATTTTTTTTGTTGCTGTGCCACAAACTTCAAATTTTCCAGCAAGTAAGCATTAAAATAGTATGTCATGCTATCTTGGTTATTTTCCAAATTCTGTGAAATTACTACAAATGAGATACAAATTTAAATTACTACAAATTTAATCACAAATTAAACTGAACTAATGTTACATTTGCTGCAGGCATTCTAATTGCTGATTGTTACCATGCTCTCAATCATCTTGATCAAAAAGGAATCATTATACTTGTTAGATAATAGTTATTATAATTCCTTTGATTCCAGAATGGGTTTACTTTTGTTCATTAGTACCTCTTCCTCCCGCAGTGATAAATTCCCCATTTCCTGGACCTACTTTATCAAGCCATAGCAAACTCTAGTAAGACAAAATAGAATAAGCAGTAGGATGAATCACAAGCATTTTCCTGAAATTGATCCAAGAAAATTGGATAAGATAATGCATTCTGACCTGTGGCCATGGCAGCATTTGAGTGATTTTTATTGCTATGATATCCTGGAAATTTGTACTCAAGGTTTTAAATATTATAAAACAACATGAAGTCCTGGAGTCATGCTTGAAAGAATTCCATGGCTTTCATAGAGACCAAGCCATAAAACTTAAGAAGCTCTGCTTGAGAACTCTGGGCTACACAAGTCCACTTAGAGGAAAGATGGGCAGATCAAGGCATAGAAGAATTCAAAACAATGTTTTTCTTTAAAGTTGTAGCCAAATGCTGCTTAAATATCAAGACATCTAAAGCGAAGAAGATTAAAAGTATGTTGGGTGTGCTTCATTTTCAGAGAAAATAGAGCAATATATAGAGCTTGACTTAAGACACTTTTAACAGTAGCTATGGTGAAACACCCTAAAATTAATTCATTATACAGAAACATAATTATGTTAGCATAATAATCTGCAGATAAGGTGACGAGATCCCTAGAATCAGGAATCTGAATTGCTGGCAACTGTTAATCCCTCTTTGCCAGTGGGAAAGTTTTCCTTTCTCTTGGAGAATGAAAGCAGCAGGAAGTATTTGAAAATGTTTATTTGAAAATGAGCACAAGAAATAATTTTAAGCAGCAGAAGAGAAAAGAAAAAAAATAAAGTATGATGAAACACAGCCATCTTGATATTAGAAATCATTAAACAATAGGAGGAAATGAGGGAGATAAAATTGATTTTGAAGTTTTTGAATAGTTCAAAATCAGTAAGGATGAAAAGTAATTTATTTTGCCATGTTAACCCTTGCCCCAAATAATCCATGCTATTGTTAAACCTTTTGTTAAGACTAGTGTTGGAATGGAGAAAGATCAACTGCGTTCCGGTGAGTGGCATTGGTTGATGTAATTACTACAGCAGAATGGAGTACTTAAAACAGATTCAGGCCTGTTTTTCCACCAGAATTGGCTCACATGCCAATAACATTCCTGTTTGAAAAAAAAATGCTACATTTTTAACAAAAATAATAGACTACATTTTTTAAAAATATCCTTCATAATGAATGAGTTTTGCAGCACACTCATAGGCCAAATTTCCTTCAAAATCACAGACAGTTCTGAAGTCACATGATTGGCATTTATCTTAAGTAGACATTCTCTGTCACTCTGTGTTTATGTTTCTGGCTAAAATAATTGCATTCCATTGACTTTTCTCCCTGGTGTGTAGTAGTGCCTACTTGACCTTAGTTGATTTACTAAGCAGGTCAACCCAAAATAGTTCTGAGGTGGAAGATCATCAAGAAATTTTTAAAACTCTCAGCTGAACTTGGAAGTTACCATACTGGAGGAAGACAATGACAAAGAAACTCTATGTTACTAGAAAGAAAACCATGGGCTTTCTGGTTTGAGAGCATGTGCCATCCTCTCTCTCCCACCTGTTGTGTATGCTTTCTAAGATGGAAAGGTTAAGAAGTGCTAAATAGCTTTAAGGAACCTTCTTTTCAGGAATATTGGACAAAACTCATTTTTTTTCCAGCCAGATGACAAACATGGGTTCTGCGAGATCAGTCATTAGGAAAAGTTTGTTGGCAATAGATTTCCTAGAAGACAGCAGATTTAAATTATGATTATGGTCTGACAGGCCTAGGTTGTAAAATAAAATTCCAGCTTTTAAGATTTGCCAGATATCACTGCACTGCATTTGATTCAAAGTTAAGGCTATTTCTTCATTAGTGAATTAGAGGGTCATACAGGGCCTGTTTGTGATAATAAATTATGCTTTATTTTCTTATACTTTTTCAGTGCAAAGTGGAAGAGGTTTCTCTGTAATGGGAAGGGAAGTCAATCTGCATCTGTTGATTTCTTATCAGTGTGAGAAATTAACTCTAATCAGCACAAAAATGGTTGGATGATATTATCAGAGACTGTACATCACTCGTGGCAACCTGGCTTAGGAAAGGATAAAAGAGAGCAAATGTTCTGACATTTTATTCATCATTCTACTTGTGTGGCTGTGGGAAAATCAGAGCTATTAATTTGACTAAAATTTGAAAAGAATGGCAGCTTGACTAACATATTTATACCAATGATTAATTGAATTGTATTTTTCTCAGTTAATCCAACTAAATTAATCCACTGAATCACAGATTTCCTAAGGGTGGGAAAGTGATGAAACATGCATCATGATGTCAGGATGCAACTCCCACAACTAATGTGCTTGTGTCAGATATTGGGGTATAAACACAAAAGAATGAGATCTGCATCATTATATAATCATGCCCTTGTCATTTTGATGTAATCTCAGTTTGTTGTGGTTACTCATGCATTGAATTAACCACATAGGCTGGGCGTATACCACAATTAGCTTTAAATATAGTTAGCATGTTTGTGCCTCAGTATGTAGAAAGCAAATACAACCAATTGATTTCTTTAGGTTATCACTTGTGTATCTAATACATTAGTAGCTGCTGTATATATAGCCCCAACTTTGTACCAGAAAAATATTCTTTAAAAAGAAGAAGAAAATATATGTAGGACTTAGGACTGAACAGTGAGGTTCTTAGTGCTCTCTGAGCTTAGTTGTTTTCTTGCTGACATTTTGCTACCCAACTAGGTAACAGCATGAGTGTGATTAATGTGAGGTTTGTCTATTTATACATCGTAACTTGTCCTACCAATTTTGTGGATGTGTGGTTTTCTCCTTGATTAGAGTATTGTTATCTGTCTTATTTATAGTCTGCTGATGAACCCTGCTTATCTGAGTGTTGTCATCTGGAAGGAATGTGTTCTATTCCTTATTTCTTTTCTTTTGTACATGTGATTTATCTCTATCTGTCAATTGATGGCTAATTTGTCTGAATGCCAAGCTTCCAGGAATTCTGGCTTAGTCTAAGATGTTAATAGTATCCAGTTGACCAAGCCAAACCACCAAGCTCAGAAAGCACCAAAACCTCCATTGCTAAGAAATGACAGGGAAAGGGCAAGTGCTCACAGTGACTCACAGTGACAGGGAAAGGGCAAGTGCTCATAGTTTGGTAGACTACTACAACACATTCTATATGGGGCTGCTTCCGAAGAGCATTCAGAGACTTCAACTGGTGCAGAATGTGACTGAGCAGATAGTAAATGATGCCAGATGTACAGCATGTTTCTGAGAACCATTCAAGGTACTGGTTGTCACTTTTAAAACCCTATATGGCTTGGGACTGGGTTTCCTGACAGGACTGCCTTTTTCCAAATGTCTGTACCTGTCCAATTTTCTTTAGCAGAAATTGGCATTTTCTGAAATAGCACCTGTTTTGTGGAATGTCCTTCCTTCAGAGATCAGAATGGTCCCAACCCTGTTAGCCTTTTATAAAGCTCTAAAACTTGGCTGAGCTCCTTTGCTTCTTAGTACTGAATGTATGTATGCTCCTGGCTTTATTGTAAACTGGCCAAGTATCTTGCCTTCTGTATATATTTATTTGGGATATTTTTTTTTTGTAGTATGTATTGATCAGACTCAAAATTATTCTGCCACCAGACCCATTATCTGAATACCTAGTTCTCTAGAAAAGACTCCAATGTGAGGAAAGTGGAAGGAAATCAAATAGGATGAACAGCAGCAAGGTGGATAGACTTGGTTACAATGGCAAATAATACACTATTGAAAACTCAAAAGATCAGGTTAGAAGCAGATTGTTATAGAGGAAATCTGTCTGTATGGTGGCTAAGAGTCAACACAGACTCAATGGTGCATAGTCAATCAATCAATAATGTGTGAACTGAACCACCCAATAGATGTATCTGTTCCTGTTTGTTGCACCATCTGCTCCGGTGTTTTCTTCCTTCTATCAACTGAACTATCAGTGTAACAGTTTTCAGAGTATGATCTGTAACAGAGCAATTCTGTTGTATATTTCATAATATACAATGTATATTATGTATACAATGTATATTCTGTATAATTCAGAGTATATTTCATTAGGACAGTTTTCCTGATGTCCAAATGAAATATACTTCTTTGTAATTTAAAGCTGTTGTTTCTTATCCTGTCTTCTGGAAAAACTCTAAACAATCTGTCCTCTCATCCTGCTTCCCTGCAGTTTTTCTTTCTCTAAATTAAATATGCCCAGTACTTCCAACTTTTCTCATTTTGTTTCTTCCAAGTTTATTCCCTCTTCTGGGTGTATTCCATTTCGTCAATATTCTCCCATAAATGTGGTACCCAGAATTGAATCAAGTAGTTATATGTGGTCTGATTAATGCAGAGTTAAGGGGAACAATGCCTTGTCTACACAGTGATTGCATAATTCTGTTGCTAAGCCGAGGATTTCATATAATTAGTCTGCATTACATTGTTGGCTCGTATTGGCTCACAAATCTATCAGGATACTTTGATTTCCTGGACTATTGCCTAGTCCCTTCATTCATTATTTGTGTCTTCAATGATTTCTTACCTACTGAAATACAAATGCCTTTGTATTTGTTAAATGCATATTGAAATAAAAAAAATGCCAAGCTATTAACTTTATTGGAGGACATATACATTCTGTTACCATCTGTCTATGCAAACTGTCAAGATCTTGTAGATTTGAGGAATCAAGTTGAGGCATGAAATATTTATTTATTTATGGTTCAATATAAATTTTAAATGAAAGTATGGCAATATATCAGCTATCAAATATAAAATAACAAACTTGTCACACTGAAACCTGAAATAATTAGTAGTGTGAAGGAAGCTCCAGGTGGCTTCTACAAGCAAAAGCTATTGTTAGAAAATTGGCAACCTTTTTGGAAACATCTGAGGTTTGATTTTGTAGGAGAAAAGCAGTGGTCTCCTGCTTAGATTGACAATTACAGTTTCTAACAATTGGGAATTGATCAAAAAGTGATGAAAATTGAGGTATAATACAAGTGGAAAACTCTGATACTATATGTTTGATTTCTATTTAAGATTAACCATGGGTTTGTGAGAACAAACTAGTGCTATAATGATTATAATGGAGACTGATTTGTCTTCTTAAAGAAGACTCAAGCCTATCTGATAATGTAAGGTGAAAAATGTTTCTCAAAGAATGCATAACCTCAGATGTGTCCTAAATGAGGTTTAGTTTAAGGATGCAATGAGGAATCTGGATTATTGCACAACAATTTAGATTGAATTATTTCTAATAATTTCTCCCCCTACACTTGAGAGAAAAGTTTTCAATCAGTATGTGCTATCTACTCTAACAAATGCCAGTGAAACATGGACATTAACTTCACAATTGATGCAAAAACTTCTGGACATTAGAGGATATACAAGACTTAGGGGTGCCATATCCCTGCCTATCTTTGGTTTAAGCATGATTTGTTCAATAAATAACAATTAGCTTGGATTTCCAAAATCTTCAAGGGCAGCTTAATATGCACAAACCAGCCAATAAATAAAAAGTAATATAATCACTACTTTATAATGTCTGCTTGTGTCCTTTTACACCTATTCTTTTTAGTAGCATAGCTATATTATTCAAATAACTTAATCACAGTTTGATGTATATTGTTTAGTAAAAGTAGAAAAAGAGAAAATAAATTTGCTTGGAAAAGTGGATTTTAAAATTTAAATTATCCAAGCTTTTATTTCTAGAATACTGTTATTAATCAGCCATCTAATTCTGCCTCATATATTAGAAGAAGCCTATAAAGGCCACAGATTCTCACTTGTGAACTTCATAGATGCTGAACAGATGGCTAACAAAAGTGATATCACCAATCTTTTGCTTGTGATATCAGAATTAGGAAATGCTACAAATACATAGAACAGTGTTGACTGGTTAAAAAGCTTTTATATTCAAATGATGTGAGCAATTGTGGGCCTTCAAGGAATTGAATTTCAGTTCTAGAAGGCTTAATTAACATGACCAATCTTCAGCTCATTCATATCTGGACACTAATAGTTCTTGATCAGCTTTCCCCATATATTATCAAACCAAATACTTTCTCTTACACACACTGGCAAGTTTACAAACATCAGATTTCTGTTACTAAGAATGTTTTTAGGTGTCATTGGAATCTGATTATAAAAGACTGCCATTTTTTCTGTTGCTATCCTGACTAAGGTAATGAAACAATCTAATCTTACTGGAATGGCTGCTTTAGAGATAAATCAAAATTATATGATCTTAAAATTACTGGTGGTAATGTTATATCCTTCAACAGTAACAAAATACAAATTTCCAACTTAAAAGCATCCTTAAAATATTTTGAGAGATCATACACAAGACAAACTGTTAAAAAAAAACTAACTACAAGTTAAGGTTAATGCTGTGGATTTGAAATATACAGACTCTGAATGTCTATGGAGATACTCAGTCATCCAGGTCATGGTTGCCCCAAAAGTATGTTTTTCAGGACGCAACTGGACTTTCTTTGTTTTTTTCTTGAAGACATTTCACTTCTCATCCAAAAAGCTTCTTCAGGACTGACGATGCTTCTTGGATGAGAAGCAAAATATCTTCAAGAAAAAACAAAGAAAGTCCACTTGTACCTTTGGGACATATATATTCTTATTTTAAACTTCTATTTGGATAGACAATTTTTCTGTTTTGTCCTTTTGATAAGCAATGTAACCAATACAAACTTCTGATTTCTAGTTCACCATTAAGCATTAAAGTAATGCTAATTTTCTGCAAAGTCTTTACAATTTTACTCGATTCATTCTTTAACAATTAAACCAGCACAGAATAGAGTAAACAAGTTGGAAGGGACCTTGGAGTTTTCTAGTTCAACCTCCTGCTCAAGCAGGAGACCCTATATCAGTGGTGGCTAACCTTTTTTGGCTCCCATGCTGATAATTGTGCGTGCGCTCATGTGCCAAAAGGCAATGTGTGCTGGCTCCCCACACCTCCTGCGCATGCCCATGTGACCCCCTCATGCACAGCGCATCTGCGCATGTGAGCATGATTTCTCCTTGCATGCCATGCATCTGCATGCACAATGCCTCCCTCATGCACCATGCATCTTTGCGCATGTGTGTGCGACTCCCTCCTTACGTGCTGTGAGTCTGTGCATGCACATGCAATTCTCCCCCTGACGCGCTGTGCATCTTTGCACATACACATGCGACTCTCACTTCTGCATGACGTGTGTCCCTGTACATGCATGCATTTCTCCTGCACACCCCCTCCAGCCCCTGCATATGTGCACCAGATACCTGGCAGTCAGCTGTTGGGCAGTGGCGGGCACGTGCATGTGCAGTGGAGCTTTTTCAGGAGACCTTTCGTGTGCTGGGGGAAATGGCTCTGCGTGCCACTTCCAGCACATGTGGCATAGGTTCGCCAATATGGCCTTATATCATGTCATACAAATGGTTATCCAATCTCTTCTTTAAAAGTTCCAGAGTTGTAGCACCCAGAAACCAACTGCTTGTTCCCTTATCATCGTCTTCCTCCTCTTCCTCCCCCCATTTAGTCCTGGTGTCTGTAACTAATGTTATGTAATTCTTTCATCAATACTAATTTAGTTTTAAATTTTCCCAATAGGGTTGATTAAATTCCCCACAAATATAGCCATAAAAAGTCAAGTGATCTCTTGTTGCTTGCTCTTGCACACCTACTGTCAGAGAATCATGATCTGCAAACTTTTGACATTTGGAAATGCTGATAATGCTATCTATGATATCCAGACAGTATGGGATCATGTCCAAATGATGAACTGAATGAATAAATACATAAATAATTATTTTGGGATACAATTGATTCTTACAAGAAGAAACTCTTTTGCCTATAGTTTAAACCAAGTTCTATATTCTGTTTTGGTATCACTTTTTGAAAGAGCTGTCAACAATGCATTGCATCTGTCAATGAAACCTTCAGTTCAGTTTAAATTTGTTGTCATTAAACAATTACTCGGTAATATACAGTTCTTCAAATCCTAGAATACCAACTGTTTGCATCAAATATTCAGTTAATCTTATAAATCTAGCAATTTATCAAAAGCAGAGTCAAAAAGTATTATATTGCAACTGACTCAAATCATGTACTCAGGTTGATTATTTCAGGTTCATGAACTCAAGTATTTTTTAACACTTAAAATGTGTTTTTAAACAAACCAACCAGAAGAGGGCATTGTTTAGCATTCTCTAGTTCCATGATGGTCTGTTGGACAGATCCTTTGATCAGGGTGGAACAAATGATTATCAGGTGACATATAATCTCAGTTGATGCCTGAGGTCTATTTTTTTGTCAAGTGAAACATCTGATCAAACAGAGCCTCTAGATCGTTGTAAATCAATGGAAACATTCAAATCATATTATTCAAATCCACTATGAAAGGTAATTGGGTCAGGAGAAGGGAACAACCAGGGTGCCATACATCATTGCTCATCATCCTTTTGGAAATGAAGGGATCAACTCTATATAAATATTAAAACCAATAACAAATACATAATAAAAGATTTGTGTGTTCAACGGTATTCTTGTGATTATTTTCATATGTGTCTTTCAAAGGTCCTTCATCCAGTCTTGGAATGTCAGGAAACCAAATGCAGATGGTGTACACCAAGTCCCAGAGAAGCATTATTAGTTTGGAGAGGTGAAAGGACTATTTTTTTCTGGAAAAGCTGATCAAATATCTAAAGCCTTAAGGATCTGGGGGGCCCTTATTGAAGAGAGGGTGCCAGCATTGTGCATAGGAGAGACAAAATACATTTTGTATTCAGGTTAAAGCTAGCCGAGATAACAAGCCTTCAAATGCAGAGGCTAGAAACATCAAGCTTGTAACAAAGACAAGGACATTTTTGAAACTCAGTGCCATATTAAGCTGTGCTGGATTTCTTCTTAATGTGGCTTCATTTTATCCTTTGAATGAGTTATCTCCTTTTTTCAGTGTCATCCAAATGAATGAATCCCACTTGTACTTGAGCTCTCTACTCCATCTCTTTTTCTCAAGTACAAGTGGGAAATGTAAATTATTTCAGTTTACTTTGGAGCTTTTAAAATTGTTATTTTATCCATATGTAGTCTGGGTCTCAAGATTTGGCAGTGAAGAATTGGGGGGAAGGTGTCCCTCAGCTAGATTCCTAGGTTTGTAAGAAATTCTGGGGGAAATAGTTTAATCTAAAAAATAAGCTCTGTGTTAGAAGGAAAAACAACCTCAGAGTGGTAAATGTATTTTAAATGCAGGGAAGCGATCACATAGCAGATGGACAGGATCTGAGGTTCAGCATGAACCTTCAACATGAAGAAATTCTTCATGTTCTTCAACATGAAGAAATATGCTTATGGAAGAAGACAGTGATTTCTAGTCAAAAACTATGAAAATTCTGTTCTGTCACTTTCTGTGTTTTTCTTACGAGATCCAGGTGATAGTATATTTATTCATCTACCACCAAAATCAATTCAGCTCTTTGCTCATATATGGCAAGATGTGAAGACTAATTTAATAATGTTCTTCAATTGTAACTGAATCAATGAATATCTATCAACACATGAAAGGTTTTCTTTTACTCTTGAAATGTAAAAGAAGATTAGTCAAGGCTAATTGAATTCTCTCAAAAACTTACATCACGTTTTTGATTCAGCCATATGAAACATGATAAACAAGATAAAAATGGGAAAAATATAATTTCCATCATTAAACTTCCTATTGGAGGCTTAGTGATTGGTGCTTTTCATATATTGGCTCATCAAATGTCAAACTTAGGTGTGAAGAGTCAGGCTCCTCAAGGCCAATTCCTGTTGAAATAGGGAATAAAGAGTAATCATATAGATTGGTTTGTTTATTTCATTTTTTTAGTATCTTAAATTTCTATTACCGAGTCTCCAGCTTAGTTAGTGGTTTGTGTTCCCATCTGCCTTCCCATTATTTTTATTATACTGATGGGTATCCGTCTCTCACATCCTCCCACATTTTTTTTTAAATGAATGGGAATAATATGCTGATGGTTTAAATTAAGGGATGGATGTTATGGAAACACTGTGGAACTGCTAATTCCTTCTCTCATAGGCTGTACTAAAAAAAATCCTGTGATTTCTAGGAAAAAATGATATATTCTGCATTTAAAACAGAAAGTTTGCAGATATTATCTTATATAATATATAAAACCAGAATTCTAGTATTAGTGTTGAAGGTTTATATGGATACAGTATTTGTGGCAAAAGCTACTTATTCCATATTACACAGATATTTTACTTCAAATTTGAAAAGTATGCAGGAAAAAAAAATCTCCCAAAATTCTTAAAAAGACAAATAATGTTGCTGTCTGCAAATAAAATAATGCTGATATACATTGGCTTTATTTCTAAGTTAATGTTTTCAGAAATATAAAGGTAAAAGCAGAAAATGTATTAGGCATGTGATTAGCAATCAGTTGCAAAATATATATAATGGAAACTAGTAGACTCAATGGAGAGTGGATTTTAGTCAGATGGTCATGTTCAGTATTTTGATCTTTCTCCGGATGATTTTTCAGGTTTTTTCTTTACATATTTGAAATGTGGTAGTTTAAAACTTGGTTATGAAAAGCTAGCATAAGGCTATTATTTGAAGGTCTGTATGTATGCATGTGCATGTGTTCCAGATTCTCCACAAACAAGAAAGGCCTAACCATCTCCATGAGAAGCATGAGCTCTCTCATCTTCTACCTTAAACATCTTCATGGTAGAAAAGACAATAGGGAATTCATGAGCAGATTTTAATCCTTGTTTTATTTCAGTGCTGCATCTTTAACAAAAAATGTATTACAAAAAGAAACATTCATAATTAGCTGGAAGATTTCTTACTGTAAGTTGCAATGTTACTCAAGTATCTTCAGTCCTGTCTTGCATTTCCTGTGCAGAATGGGTATTTGCTGTACAGTACTCCTATGAGATTTTCTTAAATGATTAAACTGCCTGGTATATGTATCATGTATCAATTGTGATTTTCTTTTCTTTTGCAGTGACTTAGATAGAAACAATATTACAAGGATTACAAAGGTGGACTTTGCTGGACTTAAGAATCTTCGTGTTCTGTGAGTATGAAGAGAAATATTCCCCTAAAGCAATTTCTCTGTGTTATCACTTTGCAAAACTTTGATCTGTTTGCCTTGAGCACATAGCCAACTATGCAGCATGTGTTGAATTATTCCTATCTCCTACTGAATGCTCCTGCTGGTACATTCAGACACTAGCCATAATTTCACCTGATTTTGATAAATACCTCTTGAATTTTCCATATTTATAGACAGTCCTTGACTTACAACAGTTCATTAAGTGACCATTTGAAATTACAACGGCACTGAAAAAAAGGGACTTATGACTTTTTTCACACTTGTAACCATTGCAGCATCCACATGGTCACATGATCAAAATTGAGATACTTGACAATTGACTCATGACAGTTGCAGTGTCCTGGGGTCATGTTATGTCCTTTTTCATCCTGACAAACAAAATCAATGGGAAATCCAGATACACTTAACAACAGTGTTGCTAATATAACAATTGCAGCAACTGACTTAACAATTGTGGCAAGAAAGGTGGTAAAATGAAATAAAATTCACTTAACAACTGTGTCACATAGCAACAGAAATTTTGGGCTTAGTTGTAATTGTAAGGACGACCTATATTTAGTGTATGGAATAGAGTGCATGGATAACAGTAGTAAAATATATAAAAGGAACAGACAATACTATGGTATGTGTATGATGGGAATATATAGTCAGTTTTGTTAGTTGGAAAAAATCTGCTTTTCCTCCTCTAACCTTTCAAAGGCAGATGGTCATCGTATGATCCACTGTCTGAAGAGGACACATTCAATGGGGAGGAAACTCTGCCCCGTCAGCCTTCAAGATTTTCTTCCTTTGCTTTGCATCTTTTGGTTGCCATAAGTAACGGGGGGGAGGAGGGGGGAAAAGTATGGGAAGTGAGCTGGAGATGTTGCAAACTATTACTGTATAAACTGAGGAGGGGGGAGAGTACATTCTTGCTTAGGTTTCTATTTTTTGCTTAGTTTTCTATTCTCTGCACAGCTGCAAACCTTTATCAAAATATGCCAAGATCAACGGACAGAAGCCTCATCACCACCTGAAGATGTCCACATGATGACATTCAAACTTTTAATTAGAAGAACCATTTGAACTATTAGGGGTGGGAACATTGCCATCACTTTGTATATGTGATTTATGCGCCTATTTTCTCAGATTCAGAATTCTTTTGTTGCTACCACTTGACTTCCAGTAAAAGATATCTTTTCTCTAATTAAGAGAGTCTAAGTATTTCTTTTTTGGATTTTGAATGGAGCACCAGCTGACAGCCCCATTAAACAGAGAGTCTTCACAGATGCCATGCAAGGTGTAAATCCAATTCAGGATTTTCCAGCACTGGTGGGTGGCATCAGACCTGCTAATTTTTGTATCCAGTCAGATATACTTCCATAATGTTGCCTGGATACATTGAGAGAAAGAGATTCATTTCATCTCAATACTATGTCAATACTATGTCAATACTCAATACTATGTTTTTCATGACATAGTCTATGAAAAAAAACATAGTTGTAATGGAAAGTGTGGAGGACCTTAGGGAAGGAGATGCTGCCTAGGAAACAATCAGACAAGAGATGGAGGAGCTCACAGTGGCTTACTGGTCAGAGAAAAAAAATGCAGAAAGTGCCCATGGTTAAAAGTGGCAATGGGAAGTTTATACTTTCATCATTGCAAGACTCTGTTAATGTAGCCTTAACATAAAGAAGAATTAGTTCATCTAGTTATGTTTTCTGGGAGGGCCGACATGAATATTTCCAGTTTAAAATTACAAATTTCCGGCCATCACTTTTAACATTACAATAAGTGACAATTTAGAACAAGATCTCGTGGAAAGGAAAAACATCTGCTGTGAATATACAAAAGTAACATCAAAGGAGAAGTGACTGTGTATTAGTGTTTTGGCACACTGATGAAGGTTTATTTAGTCATTAAACTTTTACATCTCACCGATACAGCAACTCTGAGTGGCTTCCCTAAGTTCGCTAAGGAAATGTAGAAACACTTTTACCCAGAGTAAGTTTATTTAATGTAAGCTTTATTGGATCAGTAGATTGGCTTGGGCATCAAAGAAATCTGCTTAGAATTTCAGATTAGGCAAACATGGCAGTGTAGAGATTGGAACTTGGTAAGTCAGGAAATAGAAATTCTAGGATGATTGTGCAAATGTATTTCAGATGCCCTAGACCATCAAGTGAACTACTAAGTATTGGCTAATTCAGAACAAAGCGAACAAAGCAACTTCAGAATTGGAATATTGATGCTTAGAATATTTGTGTTACAGTAAGCAATCAACTGTTGTGTTATGTCTTCATTCTGTCAGCATTAAAGATTCTAATCTAGCTGAGGCATGTCTGGGAATCTTCTGCCAAGTCTATTTAAGAATAGAATTAAGAGTTAAGTGTCTGGAAATTCAGGTGTAAAGTCAGACAAGCAATAAGGAATAATTTGTATGCGTGAAAAAGCTATTATCACATATACATAGTTTGGGAGTACACACATATATTGGTTCATCTAAGGAGGGGTACATAATATTAAATTTCCCTATTTAATAAAGGTAAAGGTTCCCTTTGCACATACATGATAATCATTTCCGTCTCTAGAGAATGGTGCTCATCTACATTACAAACCGCAGAGTCAGCGCTGTCCGAAGACGTCTTCGTGGTCATATGGCCAGCATGACTAAATGCTGAAGGTGCACAGAACACTGTTACCTTACCGCCAAATGGTCCCTATTTTTCAACTTGCATTTTAATATGCTTTCGAACTGCTAGGTTGGCAGAAGCTGGGACAAGTCTCACTCCGTCATGCAGTGCTAGGGTTTCAAACCACCGAAATGCCAACCTTTCTGATTGACAAGCTCAGCGTCTTAGCCATTGAACCACAGCGTCTCTCCCCAATTCAATACTTCTCTCTAAAAAGCTATTTGTAAAAATGGAAATAATTTATTAAAACAATTTTGTTTATATAGATAAAAATAGAAGTAAAATTTGAACAATACAGCCTTTAATTAAAGGATTATTCAAGGTGCTTGCCTGCTTTGTTAATTTTTCAGTCATTGTTATTTTCCAAATTTTTAAAAGCTACTGATCCAAGGATCACTTTAGTTTTCCACTATTTTGTTATAATACATCAGGCAACTAACAAGAGAAATGAAATGAATGTCTTACATGCATGATTTTATATGTCCTGGAAAAATTGACTAAGGCTACACCACAATTAATTTTCAAAATGCTGTGCAGCCTTCCCAGTTTCCTAAAACACTTTTCAATAAAAATGACAAATTAAATGTACATTGCCACCAGAGATGGAAATTTGCAACAATTTTATTACAATGTATCCAACAGTCTAGAAAGACATTAATTCATATAATGGCCTCTGAAAGGGGATTGTCTGTGAATTATTTTTATAGTCATTTCTTAATGAATTGCCTCAATACATTTAAAAGGAATTTTATATTTCATATCAAAATTTTATATTTTGATATCAAATATAAACTTCCTTTAAAAAGTATACACTGCATTATCTGTCTGTCTGTCTGTCTCTGTCTGTCTCTGTCTGTCTATCTATCAATCTATCAATCTATCTATCTATCTATCTATCTATCTATCTATCTATCTATCTTATATAGTATATAAATTTTGGATTTGATATCAACAAAAATTATGCTCATCTTTACCCTCTACATTCACCTGTCCCACTCAGTCAGACAGAAAGGTATTTTGTGAATCCAATCAGGTGAAAAATTTGACTGGCGGAGTCAAGGAAGACAACCTTCTCTGATGTTGCCCCCATCTTGTGGAAAATTCTCCCACCCCCAGAGAAAGGCAGGATCAACTCTTTGGCCTTTCATACATGCTTAAAGACCTGTCTCTGCTGATTTGGTTGGGGTCCACAGAAAAGCAGGCAGCCTCGAAGCCCTTCCCCCTCTTTTTAATTGTAATTATTTTGTTTTTTATAATATTTATCTAGGTGATTTTTATGACTATTTGTACATCACCCAGAGTCGCTCTATGATGGAGCTGGGTTCTTTCTAAATATGATGTACTGTATAAATAAAATATAATAATGTTTTTGTTAAGATATTTTCCATATTGAAATAAAGTGTTTGAAGTCCTATTCAATTGTTTTAAAGTAGCAGATTCAGATAAATTATCATGTAGATTGGAACAATTGGGATGATTGCTAAAATAGATGGCTGTCTGAGTTTTTGATGCCCAGATATGGATGTCCAAGTTAAATAATATTGCTATGCAGTACAAATTTATATATGCTACTCATAAGTAAATTTCAGTTTGAATGGCAGTTACTTCCAACTAAGGTGTTATATGGCAACCTCCTATTCAGTAAACTTCAGTCTAATGATGTCATTCAGTATTATGAGACAAACAATAGTGAGTGACTACATATAGAAGAAAAATTAAATCCTGAAAAGACATTGCCTTTGTCTGCATTCTGTCGAGGAGGTGATAGATTGACTTTTAGGAAGGGAAAATGTTTTACATTTCTAATTCCAAAGTTTCATTATTTTTTAATGCTACTGAAATTTTCTCCTATAGGCATTTGGAAGAGAATCTAATTAGCATGATAGAACGTGGAACATTTCAAGATCTAAAGCAACTAGAACGACTGTAAGTATTATCTTTAATTAAACCAATTATTTAATTAATAGGTGGTAACATTGTGCAGGTATGTTTGAAATGTGGTGGGTGACAAAGTATATTTCATTCTTCAAAAAACAAACCTTGGGCGAGATTCAAATTTGGCTTGTTAGAATTATATGAAAAGATGTGTACTGTGTTCTGTTAAAAGCATAACTATTCAATGTTTGTTTATCTTCTATGAGAATATATAGTACTTTACAAGGCACCAGGAAATGGGCCTTCACCCTAATCTAAAATTTAATGAAGAAACAGGAACAGGAGATGATGAAAGAAATGGCAGAAGTAAACAGGGTAGCAATCTATAGCATAGTTACCAGCTAAATTTCAATAAGATACAAGAACTATGGCAGTCTAATAGCTATGCAATAAAAAATTGCAGAATGCAGAATCACAAGGAAAGATTTCATCACATTAAGAGAAGTAGCTTGAATTTGGGGATGCACTTTTATACTGTCTTCTGAATTGGAGGCAAAAGTGAGGATGTAAGGAAGCATTTGAATTGGTTAAGTAAGGATATACTAGACAGAACTTTAGAGACGGGAAAATAAAGGAAG
Organism: Laticauda laticaudata; assembly: GCA_004320025.1. Classification (NCBI taxonomy): domain Eukaryota; kingdom Metazoa; phylum Chordata; class Lepidosauria; order Squamata; family Elapidae; genus Laticauda; species Laticauda laticaudata. The sequence continues at coordinate 43,961 of BHFT01021556.1, forward strand.
CTATAAAAAGGCAAGGTACATGACTCTTATATTGAATTTAGGAATTTAGGAAGTATTAAGAGTAAGCTCATAATAGAGTAGACCTTGTTGACCAAAGAAATGCAGTCATGCGAAGGAGGAAATTACTGCAATAATTTAGGTGGAGTTGGAAAGGGACGGACAGAATTTTGCTCATAGGATAGAGAATAGAGACCCTACATTATGGTAAAAATAAAAGCAACTCAACTTAAACAACACTTAAATATGAGGAACAAGGGAACTTATACTTACCTGCTGATACTGAAATGCTTGCAGTGATTCATAAGAACCCTCCATCATCACAAAAGCTTATTTTCACAACCAGTTGCATCTTGACTTCTGGAGTTCTTTTTCAGTAAATGCTGAATTTGCCCATGGTGCCAAAAGCAACCCAAATTACCTGTGTGGGACTGCCGCTACCCACTATTTGATTGCCCTTAAATATGAATGTACAGTTGTAGCTAAATGTCAAACACTCAGCTTGGTCTGTGGCAAATACGAGCTTGATTCCATTTGGCAAAATTGAGTCTCATAGAGTTGCTTAAATCGGCATTAAGAAGAAATATACAATCATTGCAAACTTTATGGCTTGTGGAAATTTTGATATAATATGTCATAAGATGAATGGCAGTTCCTTAGCTTAATACATTTTTATATTGAAAAAGTGAAAGTTAGGATAGTTTTAAATTAGATTTTATTTGTACAATTTCCTTTTTTACTCCTGTTGAAAATATATAATATGTATTTTGATTTGGTACATTCAGTGAAAAAAAATACTGTGAGTTCAATTTAATAAAAGTTTCGGTAATGAATCCTAGACTTTTTCCAGCCAAATAGTTATTAATATTGCAATAAAACATAACGGGAAATAATACTTGCTTCATTTGTGGTTATTTTAAAAGCATAAAACTTTAAAATACTGAATGAGTGTAGCTTTGGTGGAATTTTACTTGCCACTTTAAAGTGAAGCTAAAACTATAAACAAAAAAATGACCGTGACTTGTCATGGTTTCTGCATGTAAAATTTTAATATATGAATATATATATAGTGTTTGAGCCAAAATCCTACTTGTAGACTTATGTGTCCTAAAAACTGTAACATAGATTAAGCAACTGGATGCACATAAGTTTCAGAACATAGTGCAGTGATTTAGTTTAATAGACAGAAAAGTGCTTGAATTATAATGTGTGAATAAAATGCAATCTTGGAAATGGTTCCATCATAGAAAACTGATGTTCAGGGTGCTACTGATTCTGCTAGAGTGAGTGTGAGCTAAATGATGTATCTCCACATTAGTAGTGGTATGAACACTTCAGTACTCTTATTAAATATGTCCTTATTAGAATAGTTAGGTTAAGACAAATGTCCACATGACAAGGCTTACATGTTGTACTAAATTATAATTTATTTAGCAATGGCTTGTTGAATAAATCATAATTGATTGCATTCAGGCAGTAACCTAAAACATTGTGTAGTTTCCTTGGTTTTGTTTAAGCTGTTATATAACCTTGGTCCACAGATTGGCAGTGCATATTATAGATCATTAGGTTTTTTAAAAATTCTTTTCTTAATTTTTTTAAAAAGCATTATACCAAGACATGCTCATTTGATATTCTGAAAAAGATGTAAATGCAGGTAACAGATTCCATATATTTCAATACAACTTTCTTTGCTGTTCTGAACATGCTTTGATTGTTTCAGCTTGAATTTTTCCAGCAATGAGGAAACAGCAATTAGCAGAGAAAGATTGGCAATGTGAGCAATCATATTCTGAGCAAGAAATAGCACTTTCATGTACTGCATCAATGGATATTTTATTCCCTGAAAGGAATGTTATGAAATTCTTTGCGAATAATTTCCTATTTAGTCATTAACGAGAGTTGATGAACTTGGAAAAATGAACGTTAAACTGTTTTATGATAATCTTCACTTAGGTCATAATCAAGTTGTATTAGAAAATAATAACTCTTTTGTCACTTTAAATTTTTCTAATAAGATAACATTATTTATGATGCCCGAGCTTTATGAGATATGCATAGTTTTATTTTAATTTTACTAAGTTTCTATTTTTTCACAATACAAATTTGTTTTTCCCATTCTTGCTTCAATGAGCTTAAAATAAAATAAAGCAACAAAAAAGTATACATTTACAACTTCTGGAGAGTATTAGCTTGAATATGTTAATTATCAACATATTTTACTGATGCTTATATGCCACTTTAATTGTTGTCAACTCTGAACAACATGCACCTGTAAATCAAGTTAAAACAATAAAAGTGATGATGATAATATTTTTTTAGAAACCCAGTGATATAGAATACAATAACACCAATGCTGTATTTATATATTGAGGAAGATAAGCCGCGTTAAATAAACAGGTACTTCAAAAAGAACAGTCTTATAACAACTCAGCTTCCATCGACTGATGAAGACAGTTTTGTGGCTCTCCTAAATTTTAGTAGGATTCGGTCCATTAGAAGCTCTGAAGGAATTGAGAAAGGTGCATCTGTGATTCCTGCTGATGGTACTTTTTGAGAAAAATGAACACAATCAATCATGCCTATTGAATGGATAGGGAATAGGCAGTACTGAAGTTACCCAAATTCTGAGCTATGAGGAGCTTTAAGAATGATTTTGCATTCATATTGGAAGCATCAAGATGCTTGAGGAATAGCCGGTGATAACACCATTGCCCAGGGGATGGTCAGTTGGGGGCTCCTTTTTAAGAATGATAATCAACATCTTAAATTCATTCCAAAAATCAACCAATAGAAAGTATAATTCTTAAAGTAATTTTGTAATATATGCAAATTGATAGTGTATCCAGATTTTAAAATTGTCATTACCTCCTTTCTGGGGCTAAGAGAAGTGACAAGGCCCCCCACTGACTTTGTGCCCAAGGCAGAAAGAACTAGAACTCACTGTGTCCCAGTTTCCAGTCTGATGCCTTTATCACTACACCAAAGATGCTGTCAGATATTTCACTTTTGGTAGTTTAGCAACATCTGGAAAACCCTTCCTTGTTTAAATTGTAAACGTTTTACCCTAACTGATTTGATCTACTAACTTGTAGAAATAATTTATGAATGCCAAATGGCAGTATGTTAAACTGAGAAGTCTTATATTTAGGATGTAATAGAATATATAGCAGTTCTTTCTTTATGGCTACCATTGTTTGGGTTATATGGTTTGGAAATTAAACAGACTTTTTAGCCAGTATTTTCTATTTGCCATTACTAGTGTGTTAATATGATTGGCAGGACAATAATACAAAGTTCCATTCATAATATTGTGTGTCTGTCTTCAGCTAGCAATAACTACAACCTTACAACCTTTTTGATCTCTCTCCATTGATGAGAGTAGACTTTGCTCCTTACTAAATATTTTAAAAATTGATGCCTCTTCAGCAGAGGAAGCCATTAGCAGCTCTGTCAACAGGTCTTCGCAGGAGGAAGCTAAACTCAGGAAAAGGGCAGCTAGGAAGACCACAGGCATAGTCTAAGAAATTATTTTGGTCTGCATGGGTGCATATGTGTAGGCCAGAAAATCACAGAAGCTTATTTTAACTAATAGAATAATAAGCCATCCTGATTTCATCAAAAAACATTTGTGTAGTAGGTCATTGACCCATAAGAGCTCAAGGAAAAACAAATATGGGTCATGTTTAAAAGTCCAGAGGGTTTAAAACCACAATTCCTTTGCTTCCAAAAGAAGCAAGAATTATAGTAGTGAAGAAAGGTGTTCATAAGCAGGAGATAAATAATACTATTGAAGTAGTAGTTTTAGTATATTCCCATTTATTCTTTCCTGAAATATGATTAAAACTATGACCTCTACATTTAGAATATGGATTACCGTATGCATTTGTGAAATGCTTGCTGGCATCATGATAATAATGAAGTATCGGTGCATACAAAATACTATCTGTTTGCAGCCTCTTCTCTTTCAAGGATCATATACTGTATGTCTATTGGATTGTAACATATATGTGGCATGCTAGATTATTGAGATTTGGGACAATTCTTCAGTCCTTTTAGAATATTCCCTAGAGTTTTGAAATTTCTACAGCTTTACTGGGAGAGAGACTGGTGTATCTTGCTGTCTTCTCACTGAAGACAAGATCCAAACAGACAGTATATGTGGAGAAAAGATAATTAACAACAACCAGGAAGGAAGGCAGAAAACATATCAAGCAGTGAAGGAAGAGAATAATACATGGAATGTAATAGATGCTGAAACTTTTCAGAATTTGAAGAGGCCAATACCAGAGCTTTCAGAATGCACGTAGACACTAAAAGTCCCTTGAGGCAGAGACTGATAATAATGGCTCTCTCACAGGGGTAGAGCCAGATTTCAATGACAACAATAGCTTGAGGAATTTAGAGTGGGAAAAATTATGTGGCTGCTTTCTGGATGCTAGATGTAATGGGAGGACAACTTTGGTGGAATTGGGGAAAGAAACTATGGGAAAGAAAAGATTTGGGGAGATTTGTAGCAGCATATCTGCTACAAAAGCTTGAAAATTTCCATATTCTGGTCAAGGAAAAAAGTGTCCTGTGATTATGCATACATGTTCTTTGTAAACAAAGCAAGCAGTTTATTTGGACAGAAATAGGCGTTGGTAGAAGTTACCCTGAACGCCCTTTCTATCTATGCTGTGAGAGAGCCCAGGATAGGTTGACTCCTTCCTATGATGTCATTTAGCTGAGTCTGTACTAAGATATAAAAGCCGGCCACCGGAAGAGATCCCAGCTTTGACAAAGATACTTGACAGACTGAAAGGTGTCTCTGAAACCACAAATGAACACAGAAATATGACTTACCCTCTAATCAAGGGAGGGGCTGGGCTCTCTTGCAGCATAGATAGAAAGGGTGTTCAGGGTAACTTCTACCAATGCCCATTCTCCTCCATGCTGCATTGAGAGCCCAGGATGGGACATACCAAAGCTTG